>JANHFL010005342.1:0-10175 GCA_032468155.1 Oxyrhabdium leporinum
TATAAGCTGTAAACCGCCCCGAGTCTTCGGAATGGGGCGGTATATAAATGTAAAAAATAAATAAATAAATAAATAGTTCAGTTGCTGATCATGGAAGTTAACTGTCTGGGTGTTCTCATATTAATATATGTTGGAAGTACTAAAGATAAATGAAGATTCATATGAAATCTAGGGTACCATGGCTGATGGTTCTCTCTTTTTTTATCTGTAGGTTTCCAATTGAGGAATATGGCACTGTTTTTCCTGCACTCTACCCACCTATTGCTGGACTTCTGTTTATACCAAGTTGGCAGACACTGGCAGGAACTGGGCTGCAATAAAACATGGCAGTTATTAATGCTGACAAGGAGTCTAACAAGTGCCAACAAAGATTTGTGCATTTTGAAAACTAATGGAACTGCTTTAACCTTCAGGAAGAATTGTAAAGATGTGTACATAGCACAACATGATCCGGATAATATATATACTGTTCATGTACATCCACAAATACACATTGTACCAAATAATGCTGTCTTGTAGTTAGAATAAGAATCGTGTAAATTCTAAAGATTTTTAGCAGGTTCTTTTTTTCTCCACTCCAATTCATGGGGTTCTTTTCTTATGAGCCTTTTCTCAAATTTTCTCATGAAGCATGTTGGACTAAAACAAATTAGGATTAAAAAATTCCATTTTAACTTTTCTTTTCAGCCATTAAAGCTTCATTAAAAATCTCACTTTAATAAAAAATTTAATACCTTTGTAACTTCCTTCCCCTCAACATTTTTTGGGAATACATTAATAAAACATTGAGATCCGTCATTTGATTCTGATGATGATTTGAGCATTGTCATCAGGTGATGCATTTATTCCCCATATGTTTTTACCTAGCTGTGCTCATCTTTTGGCTTGGATGCAGCAATAAGATTTACAGCCATGAATTACGCTTGAGCCTACTAGTTGTTCCCAAAAGGGCTGAGAGCATTTGCTTTGAAAGTGGTCAGCTGTGTAAGTTAGCCCAATATAGGTTGAACCACTTTTTTTATTTCTTGCCTGATTTGAAGTTGGATAAATAAAAGCATGCAGAGCTATAGGCTTCAAGTGAGTTCTGGTTTTGCTATCATATACTCTCCCGTATCTTACCTCATCTTTTTCCTCTTTTTTGCATTCTGATCCCATACAGATTTTCCTCACTTAATGTATAAAGAGAAATTGCAATGTATATTTTCATGTAACTTGATTTTGGAATTCTGTCACCTTCTGTAGTGAGTTCTTCCAAAATATAAATTTTTCCAATAGTTCTGTGTCAAGTTGGCTGTCTGCACTTTAAAAAACGAGAACACATTTTCAGAGAGCCTTAATAGATTTAGACTGCAAATCCTCATCAATGAGCATTGACAAATCCTATGTATTCCATGCACTATACATGGACTGTTGACTGGGTCAGAGACTTGTTAGAGTTCTGTGAACCCTATGTATACTTTATATATTATAGCCTTAACAACTGCATTCGATGATGAAGCATCATATTTGAGGAGGATAAAGCTGAATGCTCTGATAGATTTCCCATCAATGAATCAAAAATGGATTCACATTTCCATGCAGATTTTTTATTTCCTTAAAATTTGCTCAAGAGTTCTAGGTGACACTAATGCAAATTAGCAAGCGACAGGAAGATTAGAGATTCTTGTATGAGAGGATATATCCGTATAATATATTCCTTGGATTTTGCTGCAGGTGATATAATTAATGCCCATTTAGGAAAAAAAAATCAATTACATCAACCACCATGGGGAAACTGTCCAGATGTTGCTAGGCTATTCCTACCATTCTTCATTATCAAAGATGTTGATTGAGGGCTGCTGGAATACAGTATATAGTCTAGGTACCCATCCTCGGTCAGCGGAAATAGAAGTCAATTGTAGTCTTTTATGTTATTGATGAGTAAATATCCTGATAAAAGATTGGGAGAGGGATGGACAGCAAAGCTCTGTCCATATTTGCTAATTATAAAAAAAAAAGTGTGTTTTGAACTCTTCATTAGAAGCACAACCATTCCTACACTGTCTTATAATACTCTTCCTGGTCTTGTCTGGCCTGCTTATTAGAGTTTATGTACATTCATCTGTTAGCTTCTGCAGCAGCTCTCATTACTTGCTACTTCAGAACAAGGACTGGAAGCAAATAGCCTGTTTGGAATTCACTTGGGAATCAAAGCAGAATTCGCCTGGGTATAGAAGCAGTAGGCCAATAATATAAAGAAGTACCAAATGATTCTATATCATAATTATTTTATTACATATACACTTGTTTAATCTCCACCTTTTCTATTAAGTACGTAAGGAATAAACCATGCATTTTTGTATGGAGTAATTTCTAATTCTGTACATGTATTTTTCTGATAAAAGGAACATTCATACAGCAATTATCCTTAGTGGAAGGGGTTTTTAATAGTAGTTTTACCTTTTTATTGAATATGTCTGGGTGGATTCATCTGAAGTAATCTAGCAATGTGTGCCAATAAAACAGCCTCTAAACTCAAACTTTCTTTAAAACAAGCAGTTGCCATCTTACTGCTTGTTTGGTTATTACTTCAGATAAAAATAAAAGGGGTGGGAGGGAGGAGAAGGCATTCTCCTGAAGGAAAAAAAAGTAGTAGTTACCCATCAGAAATGTCAAGAGACCATAATTGATATAATTGAAAGAAGCAACAATACAGTAGAAGACTGAAAGGAGTAGTAGGTTCTTGCCTTGAGTATTTTTTTAAAATATGGAATGTTTTACCCTTCTGGCTGCATGCCCATGCAATCCAGATTATGTTGGCAAGTGAATTAGAAATGGTACTTCATAAATTCACTGTCTGATTAAAATATATATTTCTTGCTGTTTCTGAACTATTAGTACCTAGACATGGTAGCTTGGTTTAGACCAGGAGTGTCAAGCTCGCGTCGTCACAGTGGCGTTACGTGACATATGACTTTTTCCTTCTTCTCTAAACTGGGCATGGCCAGTGCATGACGCATCCAGCCCATGGGCTGCGAGTTTGACAGCCCTGGTTTAGACAATTGATTAAGAACCAGATTTCCTTGACTTTTGCTAAGGAGAGGTGGAGGTAGGGTATTGAAGGAGAGAAGAGATCCCTTGCCAACCAGCTGACTATCATTTGTGTTCTTTTTCTTTAGTAAAATATGACGAGGGAATTTTATTATATCCTCCTGACCACCTCTTCCATAATTAAAACATGAAGGGAAGTATCCCCAATTTGTATTGCATATTTCTGTAAAACAAAAGAAACCAGATTGAAGTTAGATTTGTCCCACGTTAAGAGAAAGCTTCATTATGTTCCAGTCAAGCTGTTTTTGCTAGGTCTTGTTCCTAACTTTGTCTGATCTTGAAACACTCACGTGTGTACTTGGAGGAAAGAGCAACAGGAAATTCTATGTAGACAAAGTGGGAAGCAAAACAAATACCATTTCTGAAATGCACCAAGGGGAAACTGAATTCAACTCAGGAGATTTTACCGCTCACGTTATACGTATTCTTGTGTTCTAAGCAAGGCTACGTAAATTCCTAGCTCTTGTTTTAAAGTACTACATTTTACTATTTAAAATCTATTACATCTGATTTTCCAGTGATGATCAACTAATAGCAGACTCTGATTTGTGAACTGTTTTCTGTGTTTTATTATTTGTTTTTAAAACGAGTACCTTAGAACAGCGGTCCCCAACCTTTCTAGCTCTGAAGACCGGCAGCAGTTACTTTTGGAATACTAATGGTGTTTATAACATAGCTGCAGTCAACTACAGTTTTTATTTTTTAAGTATCAGAAATAGAGCAAAGTTCGACGCTTTCAGAGGATCATACTGTTTACAACGCGGGACATGAAAAACAAAGGAGCGGTGCTGATTTCATAATCAGAAAGTATACTGCAAGAAGAATACATGAGTTCAATGCAGTATGATGAGTAATAACAATTCCCACATAAGCCTTTATGGACAATCCTTTAATAATACGACCATCCAAAATTTATGTTCCAATCATTAATACAGAAAAAAAGACTGATCAGTTTATGGTCAACTTTCATCTGAAATTCACAGAACATACAAGTAAGACATTTCTCTCTTACGGAATCTAAATACAGGGGAGGAAGCCACAGTGGATAGATCATAGCAAAACAGTTCAGGACAGTAAAAGGGTTCAGGTTCTTTCATTTATTCCATTTATATGCTGAATATATTCAGGGAAGTGAATGGAAAAAAGTGAGCTTAGTTTGAAAACTGGAGGAAGAAACATCAAACCACACTGCTATTCTGGTAGCTGAAAATGGAAATGATTTGCAAGTTCTAGTTGCGAAAGACAAGCAGCACAGGGCAAAAAAGTTTACGTATAAAGTTCAAACTCATGAAAACGGTACAATAAGCATCAATCAAGAAACAGAACAGACTAGCACTTCATAGGGTAGGTGTGAAGGCCTTGGACAAGATGTTCAGATGTCAGGATGTGTCTTTACCTACAAAGATCAGAATCATGAAGGCAATGGGTTTCTCTGTAATACTTCATAGAAATATAAATTGGACTTTGAAGAAATAGGATAGGAAGTATTGGCACAGATAGCTAAGAAAACAAATAGAACACAGAACAATCTGTTTTCATTAAAGCCATGAATGACCAGGATCAAATTGTATCCAGGACCTGTTATTTATTACCTAGTTCTCTTGCATTCTCTTGAGAAATCAGTGAGGCTGGGAAAGGTGGAAGGAAGAAAGAAAAAGGCAACTAGCAGCAAGACTTAATTATAGTCATGATGGGTATATTGTTCAGGAAGACCTGAAAGACCAAGCTGGAGATTGATAATCCTGGGGAAAAATGATATAATGCGGATTGGTTAGAGTCGACACTGACTTCATGGCATGTACAAAAGATGGTGGGACATCAAATTTGTTCAAGAGTCCCTTATTTGAGGAAAAGGACTCTACATTCTTGACTTCGACAATCAAAGAAATACTCCCTTATTCTACAGGTAATCCTCAACTTGTACCTGCAATGGGGTCTGCTCATTACAATTATAAATCATGACTGTCGTAAAGTAGATCATCACATGCCTGGACCCAATTTTACAATCTTTTTGAAGACTGGTTGTTAAGTGAACAAAAAGCACATTGTTCGTTATGGAGCATTTTTGCCAAAAATCAGAAGTAAAGCCGCTTTTTGGCAAAAATAAAAATCATGGTCGCATGATTCCAGAATGTTGCAAATGACCATAAATGCGAGCCAGTTGCTGGGCACCTGAAATGCAATCACAACCATGGGTGGGGGAGCCTGGTGTCAGAACTGGATTGCAAGTACCTTTTGGGGGATCCGTTGTAACTGAACAGTCGCTAAGTGACCAACTGGAGTTTCTCCATAGAGCTTCGGGATCTAGTGATAAATTTCTGAGTGATTTATAATAGAATGACAAGGGTTTCAGAAGGGCCAGTTTAATTAAACTGGATGAGTATTTTTAATAGCGCAGGTAGTGTATTTAACATCCACTTGTTCAGAACTTGCAAGGGGGAACACTAGTATGCAAAATACTGAATTGCACAGCAGAAACATCTGTGCATTCTTCTCAATATCCTCAGGTATCTGAGCTCTCCGTTTTCAGCTCTCAGAGCAATTAGCAAGAAGATCAAAGAAATTAAAGAAGCCTTGCCTTATACTTACTAATAAGGCTAAAGTACCTATATTTACTTGCCAAGACTTTGTAACATGCATTCCTTTTCTTTCAACAGGGAGACTGAGAATCCAGTTGTCTTGAGTGGGAGCGACTGTTAGAAGTTTGATGTAGGAATTTGTAACTTAGATCTGAGAAGCTGAATTTTGGGACACTTTGGTCCTGGGTTATTTATTGTTCATAAATGTCAGAATCATGACTCCATGATCTAGTGAGGAAACAATACCTAGACTTGGCCTTATATTAATTAAATCTGATTGGCTGATGATGGGAATGTATTTCTCAAATTATTCCCCTCAGGTCTTGCATCTGCCAGAAGGCCAAGGACAGATCCTTTGAGATCTTAGTAGTGAATAGGTATGTTGTTTCAAAGATAACCAGGCGTGTCATTGTAGGGATGGGTTAGAACTGTTGTTGATCCATCATCCTGGATCTCATTGCTGGTGTGGTGGTAGAATCTCCCATGTTTATAGGTCTGTGTGCCCTAGGTTGGGGTCCTCTGTAGAGGTCAGAGGCCTAGTGCCCATTTGTGTTTTATTTGGCAATGGACTTTTTCCAGTATAAAACTGTTTGCTTTACATTGTGGGACAAGTAGCTCTAACAGGAGCTCCGAGAAAGGATATGAGAACAGATAGTCCTTAATTTACAACAGATTGTTTAGTGACAGTTCAAAATTACAACAGCACTAAAAAAAAGTGATGTATAATCATTGTTCACACTTATGACCATTACAATATCCCCATGTTTATATGCTCAAAATTCCTATGCTCAGCACTGATTCATATTTGTGACAGTTACAGTGTCCTGGAGTCACGTGATCACCTTTTACGACCTTCTGACAGGCAAAGTCAACGGGGAAGCCAGATTCACTTAACAACCATGTTACTAATTTAACAGTGATTCACTTAACTGTGGCAAGAAAAGGCATAAAAGGGGCAAAACTCAATAAATGTTTCTCTTAGCAACATATATTTTGAGCTCAACTGTGATAGTAAATCGAGGACTACTATATCTTGGGTGACAGAAAACCAAGAGTGAACATGAGCGAATACAAACACATACCCATATTCAGGCCTAATCTGTGGTAGGTAATAAGAGTGGCATCTTAGCAGGTCATTTTCATCCATTGGCACTGCTAGTCACTTTGTTATTATAGGGTTACCTAGATGCTGTTAGGAAAACTTGAACAGGCTTCTGTGATGCGTTTATGAGATTCTTCGCAGATAAAGGAGTTGTTGAATGAGGTGACTGTGGCGTCTTGAAATGGGATGCTTTCTTTTGTGAACTTTGGCTCCTTCAGCCAGGATGTATGCAGCTGGATTCCAGAAGTAATTAATGCCCATTTGAAGGAGGACATAGTGCCTCCAATCCCAAAGGAAGTGAAGTATGCCTTGTCTTAAACAGGCCATCCTAATCCATCTGAATTTGAAAAATTCCTGGTTTCCAATTTCCCTTTTGGTGAAAGATTTTGGAAAAAATGTTGAAAGGTCAGTTATATGGGTTCCTAGAATTAATTACCCAGTTCCCTTTCAGTAAGAATTCAGATCTGGACACCTAACAGCAGTAGCCATGCTTATGATTGTTGGGACTGAGATGGGAGGATTACTGACCTTCCTGGCCCTTTTTGTCAGCTCAGTGTTTGATGACATCATTCATGGTACCCAACTAGACCATTTGCAAGAATTTGGGGTGTAATTTTGAAGGCTGAACTAGAAGACATCCAAAGTCTATGATTCTATGTTCCTACTTGGGGGCAGTTCCAAGCACCCTGCGTGCAAGGTGGCAAAAGTGTGGTTAAAGAAGTTGAAGCATCTGTAATGAATAGTCTGTGATCTTTGAATGACACAATTAAATATTAATTGTATTTAAATTAAAATATTCTGTAGCTCACAAAACCCCCGACGTTATACATTCAATTTGGGAGTACCTTTACTCTAGAAAGAAAAGTAAACAACTAAGCATGTACAACAGACTTATCTGATCCATCTTTCTGAGTCTGTATAAGACGATACCAAATCCAACAAAACTGGTATCAATCACCACAAAAGTTGGTGCATTCAGATAATAATAAGCCTTATTAAGATAAGGTTATTTTTTAGCTAATTCATGCTTCTGCAGCTGAAATGCAGTTATCTGCTGCAGACAAGAGCCAAGGGACTCCTGTTGTACTCCACAGGCAAAATGCTTCTAAAATAACTGCTTAATTTAATAAATTTCATGCAGTAATGTGCCTACAGGTGACTTAAACATGTAGCTAATCAGATTCTATGATTTTGGGCTTATAAAATAACTTCCATCATTTTTTTATAAGCTTTAACTGCGTCAGCTGAGATGATATGTCCCAACATAACAATCCCATTGAGACAAAAATGGCATTTGTTTATAGAATTTCTCAAAAGTTGCTGTCAGTTTATCACAGAGCTTTCAACAGTTCCTGTATAGACAAAATCAGGAAATATTTGCAAGATAGAATCTACATACTCCAGATACTTGAGTGCCCAAATGTTACAGAATTTGTAATGACTATGATACCTTACAGAGGTTGTCAAACGGTAAGTAAGATTCTGGTGTCAATCCAGTTTGCCTTTATAGCATCTTATTTAACAAAATTCATACACCTTGCATGGATGCAAAATAATGCTGGGATAAAATGGTACTTCTGTGCCACAGCTTTGTTTGTTGTCAGATCTTTAAACAAGACCAGTGATCCACGTTTACATAATTATAACATAATGTTTGTTGCCAATAGCTGTGTTCTTCCTTAATGGACTCTTAATACAGATTCCAGAGTCAATTACAACATAGAACTCTTTAACTATAAATATACACACACTATTTAAATATAAGCACACACACAGAGAGACAGATGCACCATTAGAAGACCTGAAGGATCAGGTTAGGGACAGATTGCTATGGAGAAAATCTATATGGTCACTAAGAGTCGACATTAAGAGCCACGTTGACACAGTGGTTAGAGTGCAGTACTTCTGCTGCCTGACGGCTGCCTGCAATTTGGCAGTTCGAAATCTCACCGGGCTCAAGGTTGACTCAGCCTTCCATCCTTCCGAGCTGGGTAAAATGAGGACCCAGATTGTTGGGAGCAATATGCTGACTCTGTAAACTGCTTAGAGAGGGCTGTAAAGCACTGTAAAGCGGTATATAAGTGTAAGTGCTATTGCTATTGTATCTTTCATTCTAGTTAACATATTAAAATTATGAAGCTTCAGCTAGGTGATTCCTAGTGCTATCACCCAAAGAACGTCACACAAGTATTCCATTGTTCCCTCTTCAGTATTTTGCAAGAAGAAAGAAAGGGAAAATGGGGATTTCTAATGCGAGGAGAAATTATATGGAGTCACCATAGATGCTATCAATGAAATAGGGAGTTTGTCTAAAACAGATCTATTCTGGGAGTCAGGGTAGACAACATCATTGATGTTGCTAGGAATCTTTATTGCTTATTTATTAGACAAGCATAGATAGTTTACTCAAAAGCCAAATACTTGTATAAACCATTTCATATTGATTAATCTGAGTTTTAAAGAAAGTATGCAGCAGCAGCATATTAAAATGATGCAAACTGTTTGAAAGCAGACAGCTTTTTTTAAACATCAAACTGTTGAATGTGTTGAATGGGTATGATAAGAATGAATGGTGACACAAGAATGGTGCTGAATTAGGCAGTCACCAGACAGAAAACCCAGATGTTTCACTCTCTGATAATTTTAACAGTTTCTGGAGAGAAGAATGCAAGGAACTCCAGCTTTATGTCAATCAACAGGGCAAAAAGAAAACCTGATATAATTAATCCCACTTGAATTCATCTGTTTGTCTTTCCCATTCTTTTTGTGCCCCAATTTGGCTTACTCACTATATCACACAATGGATTTCTGTTTGGCTACTCTTCCCCCCCCCCATGAATTTTTTAAAGATAATTTGAGCATAATTTCTAAAGAGATTAGAATGTAGGAAGGGTCAATGGGAAAAAAAAACCCACTACAGTATAGGAAAACCTTGTTCTCAGATTATGTTTTGGATCCATCCAAATACTATACATAGAAAATTGGCACAACAATCAATGCAACAACTGGAATAATTTTCTTCACTGAAAATAACCCTGTTACTTCTTCCATACAGACTTTGAGTATGCCATGAATGCGCTATTACTCAGGCTACATTATCTGATTCAAATAACAGCACAGCCTGTATTTCCTCTGCTTTCTGAAATTTGGGGGTGAGAGTTGGGGTTTCTTGTGTCATATTGAGCTCCACAAACATTCATCCTGAGCGAGTAGATTGCTTCATATGGATAAATATTTTTCTTATCAATCCATGTCTGGTTCTTTAAAATACTTTAAAATGGGCCTTTTCTTCATTTTGTTCTGAATTGTCTTGCCTGGATGCGTTAGTTTTTTTTATTTATTTATTTATTTTTACATTTATATACCGCCCCATTCCGAAGACTCGGGGCGGTTTACAACTTATA
>JANHFL010005342.1:16947-35292 GCA_032468155.1 Oxyrhabdium leporinum
AAGATTGGGGGGGGGGAGGGGGGGGGAGAGAATTAAAATTAAATTAAAAAAAATGAACCTATAATAATTTCACCAAAAGCATTTTAGGGTATATAGATCTAGTGGGATGTTAGAAGTAGTTCAAGCTTGTAGCAGTTTCTTCCTTAACAAACATATTCTGAGATTATCCATTTTTAAGTCTTTATGTGCACAATTTGTCCATTCTAAAATATATTGATTACAATTAAATGATTTCAACTCAGTATTTTGCAGTCATATATTTCCATAACTTTACAACTACCACAAAATATCCATCAGCTATATACAAAAGGCTTAAAACAGACAGTAAACAGGTGCATTTAATTTAATAGAACTGCACTTCAGTTAAACTGGATCCTAGAACATGGAATTCCCAGTACAACTTCATTCTTCTGCTGATTCACAGAGCAGTCAAATCACTTAGACAACATATTTGCAACCTTCAGATCCCTTTGCTGCATTCATGATCAGGTTCTTTTAGTCATGCAAATATGTAGTCTGAGGCCTGCTTCTTAAAGCAGGCATTTACCTACAGAGGAAGAAAAGAGAATTGATTAAGGTATTTGTTTGTTCGTTTCTTCACCGTTACTGGTAGTTGTTATCTAATAAAATATTTCCAGAACCTGAAAAAGTCATTTTAAACTCGCTTTACTTTGTATAGTAATACACTTTCTACATCCTTTCTGATAAACCTATTTATGATAAAGACGTAAGTAAACTTTCAAAGGAGAAGACAAACAATCACATTGATCTTACATACTTCTAAGTAGAATATTAGCGCTAACTAAAATATGCTTAAATTGTATTCCAGTGTTATTTGGCATATAACTGAATATTAGGGTATTCAACATGAATTAGCTACACTAATGTAATGCAATAGAATCCTAAACATTTCCATAATGGAAGAAGCCTAATAAATGGTTCTGATTAAGATTCTCTTTACCTTCTCTCACATAAAACAGTTGCTCAAATGGAAAGTGATTTGAGAGGGGTTTTTTTCAAAGTAGCTTGTCTAAATAAATTGGATTAAATGTTAATAACAATTAAACACTGTTATTTCTGATAACTTTTAATGGGCTTTTATTGATGTTCTGGTAAATTTTAATGGACTTTTGCTGACCAGGAAGGAATGACAAAGTTCTAAGAATCTGTTTATAGATAAAAGATGAGATATGGATTGAAGATATTGTTTCTTGTATTTTTAGCTAAAGTGATAGGTTAAAATTATGTATACTTGTGACAAAGGCAGAAGTTATTTTCTTTTATATTTCTTTTTATTTGCTGTGTTCTTGCTCTTTTTCTTCTATTTTTCCTTTTCTTCTTTTTTCTCTGTATTTTCTATTTTTTTCTTATTTTCTTCTTTTTTGTAATTTATATTAGCTCTTATCTGTATCACTGTAATCTTAAAATTTCTAAAAAAAGAAGTTTGCAACATACATTGCATTCTTTGCTCCCCCCCCAATAAAAGTTGCTCAAATGTAAATTCATTTAAAACTAAATTGATGTTTCTTTGATATTCACAGATAAACTCTTCATGATAGCAATTTAAACAGGATTAAAGATTAACCTTCATTTTCAAACAGTGTTATTTACTGAAGAGCTTTAAGTACATTCAAAATACTGTCTTCTTCTAACAAGGGTTATAATTCAGTGAACATTATAGTATTTGAGTGCTTGCCAGTGTACATGCAGTATATTTCTACATATTCTCAAAAGTATATAATATAGTATGCCCCAAATCGGGAAACTATAGCAGGGGATGGTTTCAGAATGAAAGGGAGTCTCATGCAATTAATTGTCAATTTATTTTTCTGAATATTTTACAGGTAGTCCTTGTTTAGTGACCACCATTAAGCAAAGCAGTTGATAAACGTAACTGCAACTCTGCTCATGATCTTACTTTAGCTTTTCTTTGCTTCGCAGACCTGTGAAGATGACAAATGCAAGGACTGATTGCAAAGTTATTTTTTATCACCATAATAGTGAATGGCCGCTGTATGAGACAGTTGCTAAACAAGGACTACCTATACTAGGAAACATAGGATGTTATACATGTAGAACATATCCATTCCCATTTTTCCTAATCTCAACTCTTATGTAATAAAATATGATTTTTAATGATTTTTTAAAACTGAATTCAATATGACTTTTGGGCAGAGCATCTTAAGAAAAAGATGGGGTACCTTCCTCATCCACCACCAGCCATTGGTGGGGGACTTGGACCTCCAAAGTGGGTTATTCGACCCATTCTACGACGAGGAAATCCTGGAGGTCTAAGAGAAACAAGGATCAAATTAAAAAGCAGCAATTCCTACCTCTGTGGTCACATTTGGACATCATAGTAACATAGAGTAAAAACTAATTTAATATGAAGTATATAGTCATGTGCGCTGTTCAGCTGTTAACAGATATTATATTTCGATAACCCCATCTGTCACATATTTTGAATTAGACAAGAACAGAGATTTCCAAAGTAGAATAAGCCCAACTAACTCATGGTTTATAACTGGTCCATTAGAAAATAAATACTAAAAATAAGAATTAACTACAGGTAATCCTCAACTTAGAAACATAACTGAGCCTGAAAAAAATAACCTTAGAGACCACCAAGTATCCCTGAGCTACAAATATTCTCTTCTGTTGTTACGGTCTTAAATTGTGGCAGTCATTAAGCAAGTCATCACTTGACTAGCCCAATTTTATAATTTATGTTTTTTGCCGCGGTCATTAAGCTAATGAAGCAGTTTTCTTCAATGAGCATTTTTTTTTTGCTAAAAGTGGAAGTAAACACCAGAAAATGGCAAAAAAAACCAAAACATAATTATGTGACCAAAAAGGTCATAAATGCAGCCAGTTTCCAAGCATCCAAAACTGAACACGTGATCATGGAAGTATATGCATTTGTCAAAATTCCAGAACTTGATTTTAAGTAGCTCTGGGGAGCTCCATATCCCTTTGATGATAAACAATCCATAAACAGGAACTGAAATTATCCTGGCAGGAGGAACCAAGCAAGAAAAATTATGTACCTGGTCTTTCATGAATTTAGCTCTGAATCTGATGAATGTATCAGTGCATCCTTTATCTTTTTTGACTCAAACTCAACTATACCTAAGTATGGAAACTTAACTTATAATGGAGATACTACAGAAGAGCAGAAGAGCTTAATCTTTATAAATATGTAGACACTCAAGAAAAACACAATGATTTTTAACCACTGTACCCCAATTTTTCATACTGTATTTCATCTAAATTAAAGTAAAAAAAGCAATACCCTCTTCCATCATCATATCTTGAAGAGGAGGAAGATGTGTAGCCTCTCCTCAAATCTGGGTGAATAATGCTCTGAAAACTAAAATGAAAATCTCCATTAACTGAAATAAGAAAGATCTGAAATATTCAGTATTTCTAGAACCATGTGCAACATTTTAAAAATAACCAATGCTAAAGATCAAACAATTGGTTGTTCTAAATTTATTTTCCAAACACAGAAATACATTGAAATAGGACTGAAAATAAAATGTTATTGTTAGCAGACTCAAGTACAAAATTTATAAGCTGACAATTAAATGTGACACAATCAGTTAAGTGAATTTTATAACGCAAGGCTTAAATAAATGAAGTTAACTATCCTATATAAAATCATAATTTTCCAATACTGTGTAATAATGGATAATAGTCAATATATAATAAAACTGGCGGAACCCAGCATCAGCTAATCTATAGCGCTTTCTGGATGGAACTATTTAATGTCTCACTACATCATCCGTTTCTTCATTTGCTGAATTGAAAAAGAATAGCTAAAATGTCCAAAGACTTGGAATATACAACATCTAAATGGCATTGCAGACTGATAGGTCATATAGGCCAGCACTAGACATTTAACTGCCTGTGGAGGACAAGGTAATACTACCATTCCATTCCATATATAAACGGACTATAACAGTAGCCACTTTGATGATTTTGCTGAAAAAATACGATCCTGGATCAGAAAACATTATCAGGAAATGCAGACCAAGCTACAGTGCCTGATTCTTTGTCTCCACTGTTGTTTCTCATCTCTCATCAAGGCTGGGAAGCACTTTCACGTTGCCTAATGGCAGAAGCCTGACCTTTTAAGGAACAGCCAACATTTCGAACGTTAGAAATTAGGAATGTTAGAAATTTTATTTTAAAGTCATTTAATCCATCTGATCTTTTAATGAAATATGGATTCAGAGGTGTTACAAGCACAATCCAGTTTGAGGGACAACTATCAGTTCAGTCTTCTCCAGTTATTCAAGGATACTCCAAAAATCATTAGTTTTTCCAAAAACTCCATTTTGCAAGGAATTCTATACACAGAGAATCTACGTATTTATTTGTACATATCTAAATTACTTTATTTTACAAAATTATCGCTGAAAGTTCAGCCTTGTGTTTACTTTCCTTTCTTTTGTTAAGACATTGACTATATCTTTTCATCAATTCTAATCAAAAACTCCTCAAGAGGAGGAATAAGAATTTGTTTCTTCTACTCCATTGGAGTTTTGCTAAATACATTTAACTGTAAAACATATCCATTATGTATACTAATCTATTCAAGCGTCTCAGGGGGAATAATAATTGCATAATTCATATTTGTTTTTATTTGAGGAAAAAACTTCACTTACAACATAACTATGAAATCTGCTATTCCCCAGAAGAAGTCGGTTATAGATGACAAACTCCATGGAGCCCGACTCCGGTTATCCAAAACTTGTCCTGCAACCCGGAACAAACGATGATTACTGTTTTGAAATAATAACGGCAGTAATCCCAAACCGTAATAAAAGAGTTGATTATACAATATTATTAATCCAAAATTTCTTCATAAACTCAGGCATACCCATTCCTTTTATTGTTCAGGGTAAAAATTAATAGTTCCAGAAGCGACCGGTCAAATCAAATCAAACCAAAACAAAAGATGACATTTAATGAAAAAGGCCACGACAATGCAGACAGAGCGATTCCCCCCCACAGCGCCCCTTTGTGATCTTTCCACCGGCGGATCCACAGGAATTCCTTTTACTGCGTATTGCCGGTCGGACTCCAGCCCAACTTGGTACCCAAGAGGAAGGTAGCGAGCGGCCAGTTTTACCGATCGAGCCTGTAAACCATAAGGCTGTGTTACGCCTTTGCTGCGCTGCTCCCGCCCTGCCTCCCTCGGGATCAAAGCCAGGCAAAACAGAACGCGGAGACACCTGAACGTTCCCCCTCTCCGGGAAAGGGCCTCTTCCCCCCCTCCCCCGTCAAAAATGTCCGGTTCTCACCGTTCGAAATGTAAACCATCGCTTACGCCGCCTCGCTTCGGCCCCGAGAGCGCCCGGCAATCCCCCTAGTCGATTCCCCGGTGTTCTTTCTCTTGCTCCGCCCCTTCAACCAAGGAAGTCAGCGCTGGGAAGATCTAATTGGCTGAGAGCTCGGGGGTGGCCCGTGGCGTCATCGGCGTTTCGACGCTTCCTTTCCCACCCCCTCATCTTTTTTTTTTGTCTCAGGAATATAGAGCTAGAAATGTAGAAGGGTTTCTCTCTCTCTCTCTCTCTCTCTCTCTCTCTCTCGGACAGAAAAGCACGGGGAGACTCGTCTTTCCTGGGGAGACTGGCTGCTTTCTGCCCCGCAGAACGTTGATAAGTTGCGGGTTCCGCCGACCATCGCTTTGCCTTGACCAATCTTGGAAAACGTTTAATTTTTCTTTTCTTCTTTCTTCTTCCTTCTGTACAAAGCTTATTATTGGCTTCCGGTTTACAAATTTGCAGTGTAACTCAAGAACCAAACTTTTTCAGTTCTTTGCTAGGAGGGCAAATAAAGGGGGCGTTGGAGATGGCGGGAGGGGGGTGGGGAAGAGAAGGAAATGTAGAAGGGATATGGCTTTGTAAGGAAAAGGAGATTCGAATACACCTCCCCTCCCCCGCTGTAAAATGCTCCTGCTATTTATTGTAGCTCTGCCTGACAAAAGTAAACGTTGGTCAAAGCATGATCGAAGGAATACACTGCACCACAAAAAGTTTGCTTTCAAAATACTTTGGGATGTGTTGGAAGAAATATCCTTCTACGTTCTGTTCCAAGTGGGAAAAAGACACTGGAAACATGGAAACTGCTTGGAAGGATGGTTTTAATGGTGGACAGGACCACCTGGGTTGAGGTCCTGTCAGAAAAGGGTAGAAATGCTGAGAATCCCTTAGTTTGATACCCCCTCTGGCTTTGAACTTCCCGTGGCGAGAAATGTATCCTGACTGGTTGTCAGACTCCCATGGGGTCATGCAGAGGTAGCTTGGTTGAATCTTGCTGGGTGATGTAATCTTCCCAGGTGCCATGTGCTGAGATGGGTAGAGGGCTAATCCTATCATGTCCTTATGTCTTAATCCCATCACCCTGGAGCAGGGAGCTAGTTTATGTAAATAAGTAGTAACTGATAAATTTTTCCTATCCTTTCTCCAATGAATTTGGGTCTTTGTGTAACTATAACGTTTTTCAGCTTGTTAGTGAACTATGTCCAGAGGAACAGAGAAATACTGTTTGTAGGGCTACTCCAAGCCACTGCACTTCCCTTCCTCAGAAATCCTGTCTTGCCACCTCATTAGGAAGCCATTCAATTTGTAATTTGAATCAAGTGCTTTAATTTTAATTGGTTGTTTAAAAATTATATTTAGATTACTGTTGGCTTGTGATTTTTGTGCATAAATTTTCTGTTGTGTTGTAAATATGCCACTTGAAACTCCTAAAGATAAGGCACAGTATAAACCTTTAAAAATAAATAAATGTAAGATTGCCCTTTCAGTATTTTTTCAGGACAGGGTGGGAATGTTGGGGATGCATACACGATACAGTAAATATGAATTGATCTGAGGAAAAGCCAGGGGGCTTAACATACGGAATTGCAGTCAGTTGAATTAACTTTATTTGTTCCTTAAAACCTTGAATAAGCAGGCAGGCTGAATTTCCTTTGTAGCTGGATCAAGAGATTATGCAGATAAAAGTATTAAATGTAAAGATAACTCATTATTCAATAAAAGTTCTCTGATCAATAGTGTAACCTTTAGTATCTGAAGTAAGGGAACTTGATTTTCTCACAGAGTTCCTGGCTAGCAGGAAATTAGCAGCATGTTAGTCTGAAAATTCTGGCAATTAATAACAGTTTGCTTCAGAGGCATAACTGATTTTTCCACCCCCTTCTGTCACCCAGATAGGAATTTTGTTCTTGTTGCATTTGTAAGAATGTTGGTATCTGTTTAAGTTGAAATATTTGTAAAAATCACGTAGTTGAAGTCCATCCAGCCCTGCTAGAAGAAAAGTGTTTCTGCTTGATCATTGTAATTTTGTAGATATCTAGGAAATGTTTTGATATTTTTATTGTCTGTTGATCTAATCTCATGTTGAGTATTGTGTTAAGAAGGATATAGGCAAACACAAAGAAAGACACAGAAATGATAATCGGGGAACTGAAAAAAAGAAAATATTGAGACAATTGGGCATATTTAACTTTGAGGAAAATAATAAGAGTTGTTTTTCCTCACCGTAGCATTCTTCAAGTACCTAAACAAATGTTAGATAGAAAAAGACTCTAGTTCTAGTGTCTATTATTTTTGAGTGTGGAATATAAGTGATGCAGGCAGATTCTAGGTGAATATTAGGAAAACAATTCTAACAAGTGCAGTTATGGCTATTATCAAAGGAGAAAGAAAGCTTTTCTAGACTTGATGTGTTCAGGCAGAGATTAAATTTTTAGGATGCTTTAAACTGAGCATGGAGTTGAACTCAATGACTTATCTGGCCTCTTGTTACTCATAAACTACTGTTGAATATGCCATTTAGAGACCACTAACAAAGAAAACTTACTAAAATAATGCTTTTAAGGATGTGTTAGGATTAGGTTAGTTTTCAAACTTTTGTTTTCTGCTCCCATAAATTCTGCTTACCACTTTGATATTTCACAGAAGAAAAGCCAGGGAAGGAAACATCTTTTATTGACTGGCTTCAAATGACATGCTGAACCTGGGGTTTATTAAATATGTCAATATTAAGCTTTGTTTGTGCAATATCTTATAGCAATCTCCTTTAAATATTGCTGATCCCTTATATAAACTGCAGTAAAGGTTTTACCCAAAGCACAGGACGAAGAGTAATTAACATTGTGACTTAGTATGATAGGTACAATCCATTGAGATGTATATGTTTGGCTATGGTTTGGTTACAACTTAAACTGGCATTCCAGTTGTTACTAAATACTTTATTTAACAACTAATGTTGAACATAGGATCCACTAAATGTGAAATTTTTATTTATTAAGTTTTATTGTAGGGTTGTCTCCTTGGAGCTGGCCCTTTTTATCAAAGTTCTTATTGCACTCCTCCTCCCCCATTTACTTTCTTGAAATTTAATCTCAAAACCGAGTAACAATGCTAGACCATGTATTCATTCAGATTCCTGAACATATTGGAAACAAGTTGCTACCCTGATATACAGCAACCCCCACTAATATTTACAGCAAGTTCGTGTACTATACATTATCCTCATTGTACTGATTGACCTTGATCTTTACACTACTGAGTAATTTAGAAATAACATTTAAAAATGAAAGAATTGGCCTAGAGAAGTTTTGGAGCTGTATATAGATTTTCTAATATTAAAATTTAGACTCTTAGTTAATGTGGTGATGCATTTTTTCTTTGTTTATGTAAAAGGATTTTATATATATTGATAGTTTTTATATTACAGATGTAAAAATCATAAAGGAAATATTCTGTCTTTATGTTTTCCCAATCTGTGGTGCATTGCATCAAAACAGAGTTAATGTTATATCTGTGATTTTTTAAAAAAGAATATCTTTCTGTGGCTTGATAGAAATGGTTTTTGCTGTTGGGTTTTATAAGTGAAAAATTGCTGAAGGGTAGAGTGATGTCTCTTTACCATCATAAGATACTGCATATTGATTCAGTAACGGAGCAGCCTGGCTAAGCTGCCCTAATACATGGTTGGTGTGCCGAACAGTTGGCTGAAACTGTATGCAGAACTCTCCCACCATCTATATTATTAGGCCAATGCATCAAGACCCAGAAGGCCTCCTCCTTTGAAATGATTCTCAACTTTAGTTCTTTGGTTTGTTTGGTATTCTGAAAGGTAGCAAGTGCAGATTTTCTCAGATTTTCTGCAAGCAGCAACAAGAGCATGACAGAATCAGGCCAAAGACCTGTTGAGTCCAACATTCTCTGTCAAAATCAGATTCATTCTGAAAATTGACAGACACAGATATGAGAAAGATAGCTGCCCGTTTTTGTCACTTCACAGAAACTATTTAAGATACGCAGTTTGAGATGGTATATACCTATTCAGATTAGTTATTGTTGCTAAACTGAGCCTTACATGAATTTGCCTTAGTCCCCCATTACAACTTTCTAAATTTCAGACCATCATTACATTGAATAGCACAAGATTGGGTTTTTTTACATTATGAAGGAAAAATCCCCTTTATTGGTCTAGAATCCCAACACATTTAATTTCAGTGAGTGATCTTGAATTTAAACATGAGAGTGGGGAAAAATAATTTCTGCTCATATCTTCATTTTCATGACATGCTGTAGCTTGTAGCATAAAAACTCCAAATGATGTAGTCTTTTCTCATAGGGAAGATGCTTGTTTTATTAGGGATACAATATTTTTTTAAAGAAGTACTGGAAGTACATATGAAATTTGCTGAATTAGAATTGTAGGCATTATACTGTTAACATGTTCAGATAGTCCCAGAATAGGAGAAATTGCAGTAGAAATTCAGTCCCGCTTTTCACTTCTATAACTAGCAATGTTCTTCCCTGGAACTATGAGTCTTCTACAACTATAGTACATATGGAATGTCCTTAATTTAAGTCTTGTCAATGATCTGATAGGAAGTAGGTTTTCTGGTTATCAGATAGGAGTCTCTAGAAACCTTGAATTATCCTTACTTGATTTCTTGGTTTCAAATTTCTTAATTTTGAGGGTTGACTGATAATTTGGAGATGTGATACTAGTTAGGAAAAGAAGGGGAGATTACATTATGAAATATTTTAACAGTGTAATCCTTTGGATGCTTATTGAGAGGAAAATTCCATTGTATTCAATAGGATTTACTCAAAGTAGGGATGATTAGAATTACAATGAAATGTTGTAGCTTTACATCCATAGGAACAGACCTATCGAATTCACTCAATTTTGTCAGTTTAGGCATTTGATGGTGCTACTTTGCAACAAGCTATCTGATTCATCTGTCAATAGATCATGCATTTTGCTGATGGTGTAGAACTAACAACCTTTATGTTGTTGTGCTGAGAATGAGAATCAGCCATTTTTCTTTATCACTAATGCTAGGCATATTGTAGGTATCATAAAAGGCCAGTCTGGTGTAGTAGTTAAGGTGCTTGTCAAGGAACTGCAAAGCAGCTGTCCAAATGAAGTCGGAGACACTGATGTAAAATAGTGGTTTTATGTAAATAAATATATTTTACATTTATATTTACAGCAGACAACATAGTCAGGAACATAATGAGGTAAACCAGACAGCACACACCACACAAAGAAGAAAAAGGCAGGGAAAAGGGAAACTCCCCCTTTTCATTCACAGCGTAGATTGCCTCATGCATGAGCCAGCAGTTTCCAACCTATCAACTACAACTGTGTGCTCTGGCCCACTATACAATTTACTGTTCCAGCTACTAAATTTAATATTGTAACAGTGCTGGTCTAGAAACCAGGAGATTGTGGGTTCTAGGTCTCCTTTTGGCATGAAAGCTGACTGGGTAACTTTGGGCCAGTTACTTTCTGTCAGCCCAGCCCAACTCACAGGGTTGTTATTGAGGCAGGAGAATTGGATATTTTTGCCGCCATAAGTTATACGTAGAAAGCTGAGAAGTAACAATAATAATTGTTAAAGGGGTACAATTCTGGAACATCTGAAGTATGTCTCGAGCAATGTCGATAATTGATAAAATTATCCTTAGTTAATTGCAAAAGGCAGTTTTACTTGGAACAGCTTTCATCCTGCATTGACATCTTTTATATTATTAAACATAACATCTGCCTATCCTAGGTCCTTGGGAAGGACTCGATCCAATGTAAACATCTCGCTGACTATATGATCAACAATGATAATATAAAGTGGTACTTAGAGTCACTCACAGATTCTGCAGTCTGTACAGACCAGAGACTTCATAGTTGAAAAATTTGGTTTAAGATGGAAACACTTCTTCCTCTTTTCATAACATGTCACCTGAATTACAAAGGATTGTTGGACTTCCATGATCTTTGGAATCATTCGGGTCAGTCCTAAAAATGGCAGTGCCAGACAGTGAATGTTGATTGTTTTTTTTCCATGGATAATCATGGCTATCTTAGTTTGCATGTGTCTT
The DNA here is from genome assembly GCA_032468155.1 of Oxyrhabdium leporinum. Classification (NCBI taxonomy): domain Eukaryota; kingdom Metazoa; phylum Chordata; class Lepidosauria; order Squamata; family Cyclocoridae; genus Oxyrhabdium; species Oxyrhabdium leporinum. The sequence continues at coordinate 28,365 of JANHFL010005342.1, forward strand.
GCTAGTATTGTCTACTTTTCACTGGTCCCAGTGGAGAACAATCTAGCTATTAAACTGGGGTCTTGTTCAAGCAAGTCATGTATTGTACCATTCAGTTATGTTGTTTTTTTTTGTTTTTGTTTGCTTATTTTTGCAGAAGAGGTGGCAAAACTGGAAAAACACTTGATGCTTCTCCGTCAGGAATACGTCAAACTGCAGAAAAAACTGACAGAAACAGAGAGAAAATGTACCCTCCTAGCTGCTCAGTCAAACAAAGAGAATGCCAGTGACTCTTTCATCAGTCGACTGCTTACCATTGTGGCAGAATTGTATGAGCAGGAACAATATAGGTAAGACATTCCCTAAAAAATGGTAGAGAGACCATAGGTGGTTCCCTAGTGGTATAACATTATTACTAATAGCACAATCAAGGTTTACTATAACCAGTACTCAAATTAGAAGTCTTGCAACCAAAGAATCAAGGTGCAGGTCTGATAAGATGCTCTTATTAATAGAGAAGTTTTTAAATTAGCTTATGCACAAGGAATTTGTCTCTGGAGCTCATGCTCCAGAGACAAATTCCTTTTAGCCAATAAAGAAATCCTATCTTATCCTATCCCCATCCCCATCCATTTCTTCTATTTCTATTCAGAAAGCCTGCTGCAGCATACCCAAGGCTCAAATTTTGTATCTCATTCTCTTGCCCATATATTGTAACAGACTAAGGGCCATTTCTTTCTCAGTAGGTGAAGCAGTTGTTGTTGTAATAAGCTACAGATAGTTCTCAACTTACAATTCATTTAGCAACTCTTTGAAGTTACAGTGGCACACAAAAAAGTGAGTTAGAACCGGTCCTCACACTTCTGACCATTGCAGCAGCCCATGATCAAGTCAGGTATTTGGCAACTGGCATCTATTTACAATGGTTGCAGCATCCCAGGGTCATGTGATCACTTTTTGTGACCTTCCCAGCCAATCAAAGTCAGTGGAGAAAGCTGGATTTGTTTAACAATCACATGATTCATATAACAACTGCAATGTTTCGCTTACCTGACATGCCAATGAAATTACCCCATTTTCTATGTTCACTTATTAAACTATAACCAAATACACAAAACTTCATCCATTTAGTTAGGATATCACTAATTAAGCTTAGTGGTTTTTGTAAATTTATCTGCAAGGTATTTAACTATATACAAACATGGCCATTGTGCATTATGGTTTATCAGTTGATTAAATAGAAATTTTGTTGATTGATTCTAAATGTTAATCAGTGATCAAATTAATATGATTTGGCTCCATGGTCTAAATTTTAAACTTTACCATCTCTAGTCCTCATTCACATTTAGCTGCCTTTTTCTTTTTACTGGGTGTAAGGGAAAAATAATGAATAACCATTTTTCCTCCCTATTTATGAGTGTACTCTTCCTGTAGAACAGTATAGAGGATTAAATACAGGGAGACCAACTAATAAAATACAACTGTGAAGGAGGATGTATACGAAAATGTATAATTTGAATAGAATTTATAAATTAGATCGAAATACACAAGAACTAGGTTGCTTTTGTGCATTAGAGTTTCAAGATGTGGAATTAAATTCAAGCTATATTTTCAAAAGACTGAGGCTTATCCTTTAGCAATCTATTCTGAGCATTATTTTGGTGTATTTTCTTGAGGGATGCATTCTTGAAATTGAATTCCACACATGAGAATGAGCAGAGTTGAGAATTAATGGCAAGGCCAGCTTGCTGTAATTCTGTTTCATAACTAGTGGGTTATGTAAAAATAATGGCTGGACAGGAAATATTTTCAGTCTGTTAGAAACACTTCGTGGGTTAAACTACTAAGCTAAACAGTGGGTGTAGCTTCCTAATTTTCCTGTAACAGCACTTCTCTTTTTCCCCCAAGAAACAGCAGAGTAATGACAACTCTGAACCTACCTCTTGCATAAGACATATACTTTTTGAAGAAAATTGAGTTTTATGAAATTAGTCTGAGGGCCATAGCTCTGAAGTAGTAAATGCTGTTCTTAAATTACAATTAATATATTAATACAATACAATTACAAACTTAATACATGAATGCAACATATATGTGTATTGTCTTAATGCTGAGCTAGGCAATATTTTGTTTTGCTGGTTAAAATATTTTGAATTAAATATTTATTGTGGGTGACTTATCCTTTTGGTGTACAAGTCAGTGGTGGATTATTATTTTTTTTTACCACCGGTTCTATGGGCGTGGCTTGGTGGGTGTGGCTTGGTGGGGGTCATGTAACTGAGTGGGCATGGCCAACTCGACATCACTCACGGCAAGGTGGGGTGGCACCTTACTGTGGGAGTCCGATTGTGAGGGCAGGCTTCTATTCATGCGCACAGCTTCAGCCGCACGGAGAGGCTTCCACGCATGTGCGCAGCTGAAGCTTTGCGTTGAGGCTCAACCAAGTAGTCTTTCGGGGCCTGCTCTGCTCCATCTCTGCTCTCCGGGGCAGCGGCTGCTTCTCTGTGCGGCACTGCTGCTCTTGCTGGGAGAGCGTCTTGTGCAATTTAGCAGCTATGAGCCGCCGCTCCGGAAAGCGCTGTGGCACAGAGAAGCAGCAGCCATGTTGAATGCTGTATTTCTCAGCTGCAGCGCTTTCCGGATGTCTGACCCAAAGCGGCTCATGGCTGCTAAATTGCAACAAGACGCTCTCCCAGAAAGAGCAGCAGCGGAGAGAAGCAGCTGCCAGCCTGGAGAGCACATGGAGTGTCTCCGCGAGCGAGCGAGGCTCGGCAAGGGACAGAAGAAGCGGCGCAAGATCTCCACTGCAGCGGTTGCCAGATGGATCTTCTTAAAGGTAAGAAGAACCATCCGGTCCATTCTCAAACGGCTTCAGCCCTCCTGCGCCCACACTGCCCCCCCCCCACCTGCAGCCCTTCAGCCTAGCGTAGCAGGCAGCAGGCTGAATAAATTCCTTTGGCCTGGGGGAGCGTAGTTTGAGGCCAGAGGGGGGCGTTGGCATGTGGGCGGAGGCTCCAGACGGAGCAAGGCTGGAGCCAGAGAATGGCGCATTCCCCGACCCAGCCTAGGCGAAGGGCGATTGGTTGGAAGCTCCGGAGCAAGGCCGGAGCTGGGGAATGGCGTGTCCCTGGGCCCTGACCCAAGGCGAAGGGCGAGTGGGCGGCATGCTTACCTTTGGTGACCAGAGCAGGCAAGGCGCGGAGGCAAGGCATGGAGATTAGCTGGGCCACATGGTGAAGGCAAGATATATAGGGTGGGGCAAGGGGGCAAGCAGAGGTGAGAAAGGGGGCGGGGCCCAGCCAGAGGTGGTATTTGCCGGTTCTCCAAACTACTCAAAATTTCTGCCATCGGTACGCTTGAACCGGTCCAAACCGGCTAGATTTCACCTCTGGTGCAAGTCCTTTTTGTTGTTCATAACTAGAAGTTTCGTTTCATATTGGTGTGTTTTTATTGTGTAAGTTTTCAGCATTTTTATGCCATATAAAATATCTGCCAAAATTAGTGGGAGATCTTTTTTATTGATTTTAGTTTTAACAGCACATGGTAAGGAACTGTGGTGGCTCAGTGGTTAGTATGCAGTATTGGAGGCTAACTCTGCCCACTGCGAGGAGTTCAATCCTGACCAGTTCAGCCTTCCATCCTTTCCAGTAAACTGAGGGCCCAGATTGTTGGGGGCAATATGCTGACACTGTATACTACTTAGAGAGGGCTGTAAAGCACTATGAAGCAGTATATAAGTCTAAGTGCTATTGCTATGGTAGTATTGAAAATGCTTATCAGTTTTGGAGCTGTCACTTTTGGCCAGAAACGTGGAAATATTGTGCCACTGAAAAGCTTAAGGTTTGCTGCTGAAATTTGATGGCATATGTGAGAAGTGTTTAGAGAATTCTCTCTCTCTCTCTCTCTCTCTCTCTCTCTCTCTCTCCAATGCCTGCCTCTGCTCACACCAGGTGAGCGACCAAATGAGGTGCCCATTTACAGGTTAAGCAGGGTGAGAGTGAAAATCTTCCTTTGACTTAGCGGTGCGATCCTGGCCTGTCTGATCAGCTTACAGTTCCATGCATTGTGCAAAGCCAGAAAATGGGTTAATTTAATCATCAGACGAAGCGTGTCATGCGAATGCAATCAACGTCTGGGGACAGACACACAATTCACAGTGGGCATTACTTCAATAAGGCACTTGACTGAAGTATCTTCTCTTTTAAAATAATAGAAGGTGGAGTTCAGACAGCGATACCTCTGGCAGCAGCCCCCCCCCCCAACAAATGACCACGGGCATCTGGGAGGAGAGAGGGAGGGGTATGATATCACATACACACCATCGTGGCTTATGATGGGCATTGATGAAAAGACAGAAAAGAAAATACACACACAATCACACACACACACATTCTATTTAAGAACTACCCATCTCCCTCACAGAGGGATTCTGGGCAGTGTAGAATAAAATATTAAAAGCATTAAAAACAGCACACAGGTAGTCCTCAATTTACAACCTCAGTTGATCCCCCAAAGTGAGACAGTTGTTAAGGGAGCCCCATTTTACAACCTTTCTTGTCACGGTTGTTAGGTAAAGAGCTGCCGTTGTTAAGTGAGCCACATGGTTGTTAAGTGAATCTGGCTCCCCCATGGACTTTGCTTGTCCAAAAGGGGATGACGTGACCCCGGGACACTGCAACCGTCATAAATATGAGTCAGTTGCCGAGCGTCTGAATTTTAATCACGTGGCCAGGGGGGGAAGGCTGCGACGGTCATAGGTGTGAAAAAGGCTCCTGTGTCATTTTTTTGGGCAGTGGCATTGTAACTCCGAACGGTCACTAAATGAATGGTTGTCATTTGAGGATTATCTGTATAAACTTTAAAGAGGAGAGGAACGTTGGTTCGTTTTAATCAGCATCCCTCTCGCCTGTTTAAATTTTATATAGGTAAAATTCTAATTTAGAAGTGGGGGAAGTTCAGAGAAGAGCCAAACAGATGATCTCAAAGGCCTGGAGACTAAAACATAGGAAGAATGGTTGCAGGATTTGGGCCTGGCTAGTCTAGAGAAAAGAAGAATTATGGGTTACATGATAGAAGTATTCCAGTATTTGAGAGGCTGCCACAAAGAAGGGGGGGGGGGGGTTTAAATTATTCTCCACAACACCAGAGGGCAAGAAACAACGGATGGAAATTAATCAAAGAAAGAAGTATCTGGAATTAAGGAGAAACTTCCTAACAAGGAGGACAATTAACCAGGGGAACAGCTTCCCTTCAGAAGTTGTGGGTGCTTTAAGATTTGGTATTTATATGTGCAAATGCAATTTAGTTAAGAAAAATATGCGAAAGGACATGGTTTTTATAAAGAAATTACTAACAGAAGCGGAAGAAAGATTGATAAAAGCGTTGTGTAGTTACTTACAGAGGATTAAACTTAAGAAAATGCTTATTTAATTTGTATGTATTAATTACAGTTAGAATTGCATTTGTACAGAATTGGAGAATTGAAATAATCTGGAGAGAAGAAAATATGTCTAGAAAAATACTAGAGTGTGTGAGGATTGATAAAATGAACAACATATGATTGATTAGAAAACATTAACACAAGAACAGAATTGTATTTTTAATTGTTTTTTGCAAATATTTGTACCCAGACGACACACCGTGTAATAGAAGAATTGTACGGAAATAAAATAAAAAAACTTATTAAAAAAAAAGAAGAAGTTGTAGGTGCTCCATCACTGCGAGGTTTTTAAGAAGAGATTGGACAACCATTTGTCTGAAATGGTATCCTGTTTGAGCAGGGGGTGAGACTAGAAGGCCTCCAAGGCCCCTTCCAACTCTGTTATTCTGTTATTCAGCTCTGGATTCCACAAGATTCAGTAACCCCACTTTGTCCTTTGTGGGAAAGTTAAAATCTTTTGAAATATTTCCAGAAATGTCAGAATGGGAACAAAAAGAGTTTTCTTTTTCTTTTCTTTAAGAGAAAGTACAATTATGGGGAAAAAAAATGATTTTGTTTTTAAGCGCTCCTTATCTCTCTCAAATATTTTTTGGGTTTTTTTCCACCACAAAAAAAATTGTGTGCATGATGCATAACGTCGTTCGCCAAATCATCGTGGTCTAATCTGCTGCGTTCCATTGAGAAGAGAAGTGGAGATGGCTAATTTTCCAAAGAAAATATTAAATGAGTAAGAACGGTAATTTGCAATCGCTCACGACAAATGCTGTGGCTAAAATAGAATTTGATATTCTAATTTTAGGAGTCTTAAAGATCCCGGGTTGAGTGAGAGAGTTGCGGAGGGCAAAACTTCTCCTCCCCTCTTCTTAATAATTGGGGAAGTGAAAATCTATCTACGCGTTCGGTAAGACGCACAAACTTGATGGCACACGATCAATGGCAGCCCCCCCAAAAAATCCAAAATACAGGTCCAGATAGCCCTCAACTTACAACCGTTCACTTAGTGACTGTTCGAAGTTACAATAAGTGCTACGACTATCATCTTTTGCGACCGTCCGACTGGCAAAGTGAGCGGGGAGGGCCAAGCTCACTTAACAGCCCGCGTGGCTAACTTAACGACTGCAGTTGATTCACTTAACAATTGTGGCAAGAAAGGTCATACGGCGGGGCAAAACTCACTTTAGTGGTTTCACGTCGCAGCGGAAATTTCAGGCTCAGCTGTCAAGGACTACCTATGGTCCCTTACTGAATGAAGTCATGATGGACCCTCGCACAAAGGTACTTACGACCTGAGCCTACAGTTCCAATGGAGACACACACACACACACACTGTCAGCCTTGGGAGCCAGATTTGTAGAAGGCCTCTGCGGCTGCCACATTTTACTGCCTGGGAAATTGGGGGGGGGGGAGAGATTCACACGTAGCAGGGGAGTACAGACACAACAACGTTCTTCCCCAGAGAGTCAAGGACATGTCAACTGGCACCTGGAAGAGGAGTGCCAGGAGGAAGGC
>JANHFL010005342.1:35392-55671 GCA_032468155.1 Oxyrhabdium leporinum
AGCCAGAATTAGCTGAAGATGCGGCCCTTTAAAATATTTTTTCCTAAATAGAGAAGGGGATTTTACCTGACTTCCCAATATTTTTCTTCTGTGTGGGTAGCTTAGCCCTCAGTTTTGTGCTTGCAAATAATAAGCAATGAGAAGTATTATCTTAGTTACCATCCCTTTTTCTTTTGCTTGTTAGTCTCTGAGCAGATGTTTTCCAGAAATGCTGAAAGAAGAAATTGCTTTAGTGTCTCAGGCATTATAAAGACCTGAAAACTAGGTCAAAGTACATGGAAAGCACCCATATTTTACTATGTCCCCGCTGCGACTCATCTGATTTCTTCCAATTTGATGTTGTGGTTAGCAGAATACCAAGTCATCTAATCCAAAGTTATGTTTGTTCTGTTTCTTCAGTGACCTGAAGATCAAGGTGGGAGACAAGTACATCAGCGCTCACAAATTTGTATTGGCAGCCCGGAGTGAGGCTTGGAGTCTGGCCAATCTAGTGTCAACAGCTGAGCTAGATCTGTCAGGTTAGTGCTGTGTGTGAGTGAGAGATTGGAGAAGTATTCACTGCCTTGGGAAGATTAATAAAAACATAAAATGTCTTTGGGAGAAGAGGTTACATTTTTATCCTTCAAGAGGAGATGTTCAGCTTGCAAAAATGGTACTCAATCTTCTAACTATGAAGCATTTGTCTTTCAAACATGCTAAGTGTTTAGTGGCAGTTAAATTGGAAACTTATACCTCTTTAATTTTAATGGCATGGGTGTTAGGTATGGTTGTCTTTTTCATTTTATTAAATAGTCTCTGAGCAAGGAAATCAAGTTGTTCAAGATAACTGATTATCCCTTTGGTTTTCACAATTGCTTTTTGAAAGCATAAATGTATTCTGTAAGACAACTATTGCAATTCCAGCATTTTTATCTTTGGAAGCATAAGTTAGGTATTTGGCCAGTTTTCTGTTTCGTTTGGTTTTTTTCCTCCCTGATTGAGAAACCTTGTCAAAAATTCATAACTCTTTCCTAAAAGCTAGAATCTGGGATGAGGCTACTGTTCAAGAGAAATGCTCTGAACTGACATTTAAATGAGATAAATAGAGCTGCTGGGATTTATGCTATAAAATAAGTCATTTTAAAACACCTTAGGATATGTCAAGCTTCATACTGGATAGTAGTTTTATATTTCCTAGCCAACATATTGAATTATGCTATCTTTCTCCATTCAGGGCTAAAGTGTTTCAGACTTTTTTTCTCCCTACCTTTTTAATTTCTGTGCTTTTATGTCTATTTTAATTAATTGTACTTTTATTTCTATATCTAATGATTTGTATATACCACTTGAAAATGAGTGGATGAGAAGCAGTAAAAAAAACAGGCAATAAATAAATAAATATATATTCATTTATTATGATATGTGGACAAGATCTTGGGAGACTGGGCAAAGAGACACTGCCAAGGGAATGGTCAAATAAGAGACAGCATACCCTTCAGTTGGATAGTGGTTGGGGCAGGAGGCTCAGAAGAGACCCTCCCTAGTTTCTCAGGCTGTATAGTAGTAGGAGGAGAGAATTGTACTTTCAGACTTGCAAGATTTTGTCAATGTAATTTAACATAAAGTAGAATTAGATCATCTAGTTGTGATTTCTATCTGATTTATCCTATGAGGCTGACATTAATGTACAGGTAGTCCCAGACTTACAATCTTTTGTTTAGTGACCGTTTGAAGTTACCATGACATTGAAAAAAAGTGATTTATGGCCGATTTTCATATTTACGATTGTCATAGATCCCCATGGTCACATGATCAGAATTCGTGCCCTTGGCAACTGACATATATTTATGGAAATTGCATTTTCCTGGCGTCATGTGATCACCTTTTGTAACCTTCCCAGCCAGCTTCCAATAAGCAGAGTCAACGTGGAAAGTTGGATTCGCTTACTGATTGCATGATTCATTTAACAACCATAGTGATTTGCTTAACAACTGTAGCAAATAGGTCATAAAATGAGACAAAACTCACTTAACTGTCTTGCTTAGCAACAGAAGTTTTGGGCTCTATTATAATTGTATGTTGAGGACTATATCAATTTTTAACACTGTATTAAAAAGAATCCTGTTGCTTGAAAATAACTGATTTATAATGAGAAACTAATTTTTTCCATTTAATTTTTTTCCTCACAAAAGTAAATTTCTGTATCTTGAAATGCATTGGGTTCCACAGCACTAATTTCATAAAGAGTGAATACACTACCAATCAGATTGAAATTGCCCTAAGTTATTGGTAGATTCAGGTAGGCAGTTTTATAGGTCTACATGTACATTGCCCAAATAGCACAATAATTAACATCTGCTAAAATTAGTAGTAGTGGTATATAATTTGTGATAAAATTACTAAAGCCTATGTAAAGGGAATTTGAAATTTTACACTACTCTGATCCTCCGTAACTATATAAAGAAAAGGTATAATATTAAATTGTTGGATTTGTGAAATGTTCACAGATATAATTGCCAAATCAGATTCTCAATTTGAGTACATCTTCTAAAGCACAGAAAGGCTGTATATAGATTTAGCCAAAAGTTAGTCTTGTTGATTTCTCTAGGATGTACTTCTGAATAAATAGATATGGGACTTTATTGGATTCCCTGCCCCCAGCATTTTGTAATGTATTTCAGGAAAAGCCACTGTTGAGGTGCGATGAGGGCTGTTTTAATATAACCCTGATATTCTGAAAGCGTAATACTGGTTGAGTTACAGTTCTAATGCATGTGACTTGGTCTACTATGGACTTACGTTCAAATTCCTTTTCAGCTTCATTGTTACAGTGGGGTTCCCCCTTCATAATAAGCCACACTTTTTCATACAATACACTAAGCTACAATCTACAGTTCACAGTGGCTGGGTTCCTAAAGGATGCTGAGGCAAATCCAAATCCACATTTGACTCTTGTAGGCAACAATTTAATGGACCTGGTCTTTATGTTAGATCAAATGGATAATGATTTGAAGATAGAGGACACTGTAATCTGCCTTTTTTCAGTTATTTTTTCTTCTTCACTACCATCCAACTTGTTGGTATCTACTGTATGGCTTCTGAAATGGAGGCAGCAGTTAGGATCTGACTGATATCCAGCAGACATTTTGGTGTCTTCCTGATAGTTTGGAAAGCAGTTCTACCACATACCGGTACCTAACCAAGCTCTGGAATTCAGAGATGATAAGGGGATTAGATGTAATTGCTCCTGAGTGGCCTCTTGAGTGTTTATGGCTCTTTCATAAGTTTGTGTGGTTTTGTGGGTTAACTGTATCCCTTTAATCCTTTTTAATCAAACATTGTTATAAATACCTATTGTGAGCTGACTACACAATACATGTTTTCCTTCCTTGAAACGATTTACTGGTAGAATTAATAATTTTACCTCACCCATTTTTTTAAATAGATGCATAAAATATATTGGGCTGAGAGCATGTCCAAAAGGGGGCCGCGTATAAAGCCAACTGTGGATTTGAATTGGGTTCTGTCCTTTTTTCTGATAGGATCTGCTGCCCCAATTTGCTAGTCTAATCCCCATGAAAATGGGAATTTGAAGTATTTTCATATCAATGTCACTTGCTTATAGCCTATTTTCTGATGTTGAAATATGATGAATGGAGAGAGAGTTGAAGAGAACCAGTCAAATAATAGCAGGGATTGTAATGCCTTTGGGGTATTTGAACAAGGACTGCTTATTAAACCTCATAAAAAGGTAGCACAGTTTTATGGCTGTCTTGTCCCATATGACCCTGGCTGTAAGACCCCTTCTAATATTAGTACTTGAGCCAGCCTGCTCTGCTTTTGAGAAGGTGGGCACACAGCCAGCATTCATCTTGCAACAGTTATAAATACCACTAATAGTATTGCTATGACTAGTTTCTGAGGTTCATGGGCTGGCCCCACCTCGTGTTAATTTCTAAAAGTTCACAGCAACCAGTGTTATCATACACTGCTTTTCACCCCTGCAAAGTAAATGCCAACAACTCTTTCAATTTAAATCATTACATCATTAATATCTTGGCCTTAAAAGAGTAGCTGTAGGGGCAGAAGTAATGAGAATCTGTTTATATATTCATTTTGGGTATTTCTAAATGTATGTTTAGTAAACATACTATGAGGTATATTTAGTGTATAGTTTAACAAATCTTGCAGCTTAAAAATCTGACATAAAAGCATAAAAGCAAGGAATAAAAGGCACTTGTTAATTCATAAGACAGTACTATACTACTGATGCCTTATTGCTTTGCAAAGATGTACTCATTGTTTTAACAAATGTTAAACTAAAGCAATATTAAATCAAAATTTTGTCACACATTCTGTCAATGTTTATAATAGGATCCGTAGGCTCTGAGAATTTGTACAACATTGGACAAGGGGAATATCTTAAAATAACAAATCAATATTTTAAAAATACTCTCCGGACAATGTTATTTTTATTTATTAATGCCCCACGCTTCAGTCTGAGAAGGTCCAAGATTATTTATAGATCCATCAAAAGAGGGCAAACTTCATTTCAACTTGACAATTTGAAAAAAATGATATAACATGAAAAAAGGGATGAGAAGTAAAAAGAGAAAGGCATGTATTTTTAAAATTTTGATAGCAAATAACATTATTGTAGCCAAAGGTTATACAATTTTCCTTACCATAAAGGGATTTTAATCAAATAATACTGTCATCAATAAAAGACATTGACAAGAGATTCCTTAGCTGAACAAGCTATGGAATTAGATTATTGTTTAGGTTTTATAAGTTGCATCTTGATAAGAATAGAGCATCCTTATTTTTATTTATCAATAAATCTTTTTCTGTGGCTGAGTTCCTACAACAAAATAGGCTACAGATAATCCTTGACTTATGACTGGTCGCTCAACAACTGTTCAAAGTTACTACAGACTCCTGTCCCCTAAAGGTATTTACAACCCGGTTTCAAGCTTCACCCTTACGATAGACCACAGGGACGCTACAATGCCCCCAATTTATCTCCCCCATCTATCACACTGAGTCCCATAAGCCTCAGCCTGTTCTGAAGCTGGCCACTCATCCATATAAATTAGCCTAAAGAATCAACTGGCACCTGAAGTGGTTACACTCTGTAGGCTGAGGCCTACTTTCCAGCCCCCTGATGGCCTCCCAAAGCTTCCCCCGGCCTGGTGGTCTTTTCTTTAGGTTTCCGTGCATGATTGAATGGCCTGCTTCAGAGCAGCCAAGGCCCAGGGAAACCCTGAGGGTCAGGGAGCGGAGCACCAGGTGCTTCCAGCGTGGAACTGATTACCATCTTTTACATAAAACTTTGAATACAGGTAGTCCTCGAGTTACGACCACAATTGAGACCAATGTTTATGTTGCAAAGTGAAACGTTTGTTAAGTGCGTTTTGCCCCATTTTACAACTTTTCCTGCCACAGCTGTTGAGTAAATCATTGCATTTGTTAAGTTAGTAACATGGTTGTTAAGTGAATCTGGCTTCCCCAATGACTTTGCTTGTCAGAAGGTCACAAAAGGGAATAACCCCAGGACACTGCAACTATCATAAACATGAACCAGCTGCCAAGCATCTGAATTATGATCATGTGACCATAGGGATGCTGCAACAATTATAAGCGTGAAAAATGACCATAAGTCACATTTTTCAGTGCCGTAACTTTGAACACTTACTAAATGAACTGTTGTAAGTTGAGGACCACCTGTAATTCGATCACTTCTTGAGATTCATTATCTGCCATGATAGAGACCTAGCTGTAGTAGATCTTCCTCTTAAATCTCTCGTCTTTCCAAATCACCGGTTGATTTAAGTCCATTTGTACTGACATTGGTTGGGTTTACCTGCTGTGCTAAGCCAACAACTTTTTTTAACTTACGGTTTTTCTCAGTAAGCCACAATTGCTTGGAATCGTAGAAATGCCAAAGCCAAAAAATACCATACTTGGCTACAGTCTGATCTGTATCTATGCCAGCGTTTCCTCCTTGGGTTGGCTAGGTGAAGTCTTGTGCTGGTTGGTACTTACCAGAAGTCTGAATTTTACTTATTGTTTCTTTATTGATGGGTGTTAAAGCTACTCTCTTGCAAAGCAAAACAGTGTTTCTCCCCATAGGAATATAATAATTGATGCTCTTCCAGACGCTGATCCCAAGGTGGCCATGGCAATGCTGCGTTGGATTTACACAGATGAGCTGGAGCTGCGAGAAGACGATGTATTCCTGACAGAGCTGATGAAAGTAGCAAACAGGTTTCAGCTGCAACTCCTCAGGGAAAGGCAAGCTTCTGAATGAGTTGTGGTGCCTCTGTTTTAATTAGCATGGCATGGCTATTTTATCCAATGTCAATTATTGTTATTTTGCTAGCTCTTCTGGGAACTGACAGCAGACTAGAACTTGGGTATCCCCATCTCTAGTTCAACATCATCATAGCATTCTGGCCTATTTTTACTAACAGGTACTAGGGAGACAGAGCAAGCAAACAGGAGTTTTCCAAAGAGGTTATTGAGTTGTGGAGCTGATGCAGAGGTGGGCTTCAAAAACCGCAGCAACGGGTTCGCTACCTGGTTGCTGGGTGGGCGTAGCCATGGTGGGTGTGACCTAGCTGGCCTCTTGCACCACAGGGGGGTGGCGTTTTTGCCTTCCCCGAGGTCCAGAGGGTTTCCTGGAGCCTCTGGGAGAGTGAAAAAAACCACCCCCCAGGCTCCAGATGCTCTAGGAAGATGCCCCAAACTTCTGGGAGGCCCGATTTTCACCCTCCCTGGGGTCCAGAGGCTTTCCTGGAGTCTCCGGGGGTGCGAAAATGGTCTCCCCCCAGTCTCCGGACGCTCCGTTCTTCTCCCTCCCTGAGCCTCCTCACGCATCCTGCACTTATCTGCATCCACAGCGTGCTGCGTGGAGACTTCTGGGAGGGGAGGGGTGGAGTGGGCGGGGCCAGCCAGGAGTGGGATTTGGGGGTTCGGTGATCCCCCCAGAATCTTTGCTAAGAGTCCGCCCGAACCCCTGCGAACTCCCAGCAGCCCACCCCTGAGCTGATGTATTGATCATTTGGTATGAGGCCAGATTTTGTGGATGAGGTTAAGAATGTATCTACGTTAAGAGGATAGATAGTTCAGGTCTCTCTTGAAGCTGCTAGCAGGATGAGAACTGTTGGATTAGAAGGAAAGGAAATGATAATCACGGAAAGGAAATGATAATCAAGATGAATATTAGAAGTAATTTTCTGATGAAAATAGCTATTATAAGCAATGGAACCATCTATTTGAACAATGGTGGATTCCTTCTTGCTGGAGACTATTAAACAGGAGCTGAATGGTTATGTCAACAATCCTTGCAGCTCAACCCCCATTCTGGTACAACTGCCTTCCAACTTGTGCATTCTACGATTCTTGGATTTGGGATAGTATTTTTCATGATTTTTTTCAGATGTGGTTTGGTTTGTAAAATTATCTTAAAAGGATAATTTGGAAGGGTGTGTGTTAAATCTTCCTCAATCTTCAAAAGAATCTGGACAGTTCACAGCAACAGCAATAACCCGATAAGTAATAAAGAAATCTATTATTCCATGAAAAATTATCAATTGCACATTTATACATATTCTACACTTGGTCCCAATAATTCCCACCAGTTGAGACCCAAAGGCCTTCCTCAATAACCAAATAAATTCTTAGCTTGCTACATTTTATAATCGAGATTGTTTGATCTGCTGACCATTTTTAGTCTATATTTCATTCATCATAGAATCATAAAGGAAGGAACCTTAAAGATCATCTGATCCAATCCCCTGTTCAGAGCAGAAATCCTCAGATCATCCCAGACAAATAGTTATCCAGCCTTTGTTTGAGAACTTCCAGTGATGGAGAAAACAGGCTGTTCCACTGCAAAATAATTCTTACAGTCAGGAAATTACTCCTAGGTTCAGGAATGGAGTATTGTAATGTTCTCTACATGGGCTGCATTTGAAATCTCCCCCCCCCCCAAAAAAAAGAAAAAAAGAAATTATAGTTGGTCCAGAATCTGTTCTGGGAGCTGAACTGGTGGCCTGATGGCTTCTGAATGCATTTTTAAGGTGCTGATTACCATCTATAAAATCACCTGATTATTTGAGGGACCAGCTATCTCCTATAGTTTCGTTCTGTCTAATGAAATCTGGCAGAATAGATGCACTCCTTTCAATTAAAAAATGCCATCTAGTGTGATCTAGGAAATGTGGCTAATATGTTGCTGTGCCTACCCTCTGGCATTCCCAAGAGATTCATTAGAGTCTCAACAAGATGATATTCTAGAGGGTGTTAAAAGTATATCTATTTTTCCCAGGCTTGCAGAGTAGTGACTGGTGAGCTCTTCAAATATTTTCGTTCTGTTTGTATGTTTTTACTTTTGCTAGACACACATTCCTTGAGGATTTGGGGTTTTTTTTGCTGTACCAGCCTTGTTAGAATGTAAAGTGTCTGGAATTGTTGGGAGTTGGATGTTCTTATCTTAATGTTTAATCTTAGTGTTAACAGTGTTTTACTTTTGCATAAATAATCTATATAACTTTACTACTAACTTGTCATTCTGTATCTTAAGTTCTTATTCCTCTCGATACACATGGGTATATACATGATGTATATAATAATTTCATAAAATAGAACAAACCCACAAAACATAAAATGTGTAATATAAATATTATGTAACCTGCTTATGGTACCTATGAATTTCTTATGTCTTTACAAGTAGTCCTCAGCTTATTATCATAATTGAGCCCAGAATTACAGTTGTATGTTGTGTTCATCATTAAGCAGGTCACCAGGTCACCGTGCCAAATTCTATTTTTTTTTTGTGGCAGTCATAAAACAAATGCCACAGTCAGTAAGTGAATCCATTGTCCGCAAACCAGAAGTAAACACTAGTTTGTGGCAGAAAAAACGTAAATCATGGTCCTATGACTGCAGGACACTGCAAAAGGCCAGTTGCTGAACGCCCAAAATACCTCAAAGTAACTGTTTTGGGGGGGGAAATGGGCTTTTTAACCATCCAATGGAGTGAAAAATTGCTGAAGTCATGTACATTAAAAAAATCAGATCATCTTTGAAGATCTCAACAAATACAAGGGTTTTTAACACATTACATTTGTTAATTGATAAGGTCTTTTAAATCTGTCTCAGATATAACCTACATCTGGATAACTACCCTGATGTCCCCTCCCTTTTACCTCACTCCAATTTAAATCCTATATTGGTCCAGGCATTTTTTGCATCTGATGAAATAAGCTGCGGTTCACGAAAACTTGCACGTATCTTTTAATAAAGTCTGTTAGTCAAAAAAAGTTGCTCCCGGACTCTTTGCTCCTTTCCTTTTTTGTGTGCCACAATTCTGAGTTAATTAACTGCTGAGTTAATTTAATTTCTGAGTTAATTAACTGCTGTTATTTTCTTGTGTTCAAAACAATTTTCAAAACATTATTTGGAATTGGTTTTGGACTGTGTTTTTATTTTGAATCTGGCTTTCACAATGCCCTGGAAAAATAATAACTGATCTAGGCCAAAAAGGAATTTGGATTCAACTGTAATAATACAATATGAAATTGTTCTTCCTGCTGCTTCCATACCATGATGTCCTTTCTGTTTACTTTTTTTTCCTATGACTAGTCCTTGCTGATCCTCTTGTGTTTACTGCTTGATAGGTGTGAAAAAGGAGTCATGTCACTTGTAAATGTAAGAAATTGTATCCGCTTCTATCAAACAGCAGAAGAGCTGAATGCCAGCACTTTAATGAACTACTGTGCTGAGATAATTGCTAATCATTGGGTAAGCATTAAGATATGTCTTCAAAAAGATGTATGAGGATTTGCATCCTTATTTTTACTCCTAATCACTAAAAGTGTAGCTGTCATCCATGTTATCTATGCAGGTTCTCTGTAAACTTTGAAATTATGCTAAAATATTGGTATGTTTTATTCGTTGTCACACAACATATTTTTTCTGAACCTTGCTTTGTGCCAATAGGCTATTCTGTATCCCAGAACAAAAATCTTACTATGAATGCTCTTGTGGATAAAAACAAAAAGAGAGAACCTCCTTGTATGGAACAAGCCAGCATGTTAGAGAGGGATTGTTTAGCTCTTCCATGATGTCCTAATTTTTCATGTCCTGAGAAGTTTTATTTTTACATGAGGAACCAGCAGTTTTTTCCTCACACCAGTGGTGACTAGCTACTTAAAATAGAATGTCATAGCATTAGCAGCAGAAGTTTGCACTGAAAACATGAAGTTCTGGCCTGTCATTACTGAATTGCAGTTTAGTTCAAAACTGTTTTCTTCTCTGAAAACATTTTGTGGTGTGGAGAAAATGCCTCATTAAAGAACATCAGTCCGCACGCTGTCTTCAGATAAATATGCTAGTAGTTTGGGATGATGAAATATGGGCAGATGTTCTTAGAACTGTGATCCAAGCCCTAGGGAAACAGTTGTGTACAGAACTACAACACTGGTATTCTTCAGGAGAGAAATTTTAGTGAATCAAGGGAAGGGTGTTGTTGTTTTTTTCTTCCTTTCAAAGCAAGAAATTTTAGACATTCTTTTTTTTTCTCCTGCAAGGTCTGGTTCTAATGTGGAGAAACTAAAGTACAGTACTTTTTATAAATAGGATTAACAGCCTGCATAGATAGTCTTCAAGATTTTGAATTGAAAATGGCGAGTATGTAAGACAGTGTCCTTAGTCTTAGTGGTCTTCCTACACCACAGCACATATTGTAACTCTGAAGTTGCTTAATTAATGCCATTACGTTGTCATGTTGGATATCCATCTGCTTCCAGGTTGAGACATGTTTCTTAAAAGGATAAATATTTCTGTTTTCTGAGATAAATAGATGCTTAGAATTGTTTCTTGCCTTTTTAGTGAATCTTTCTGAACTTTTAATCAGACCTCTGCTTTAAAAAAATCTTGTGCTTTCCATACATTGGCAGTTCAACTCTGAATTCAAGGTCAAAATTGCTCAGTGGCCATTCTCATTTATAGCATGATTCGGAAGGCTAGGCTAATGTTTGTTGAGATCGCGATAAAATTATATATATATATATATATTTTCCTAACGCTTTGTAGGATGATTTGAGGAAAGAAGACTTCAGTAGCATGAGCGCTCAGCTCTTGTATAAAATGATCAAATCTAAAACGGATTTCCCGTTGCACAAAGCTATTAAAGTGGAGAGAGAAGATGTTGTTTTCCTATACCTTATTGAAATGGATTCACAGGTAGGATTCATTTATTAATTAATTAGTTTATATGCCACCCATCTTGCCT
The DNA here is from genome assembly GCA_032468155.1 of Oxyrhabdium leporinum. Taxonomy (NCBI): domain Eukaryota; kingdom Metazoa; phylum Chordata; class Lepidosauria; order Squamata; family Cyclocoridae; genus Oxyrhabdium; species Oxyrhabdium leporinum. The sequence goes on from JANHFL010005342.1 coordinate 46,671, forward strand.
AGACAGGACTCTAGGTAGCTTTCAACCAAATAAAAGCAATATGGCAAAAAACATTAAAACAATAAATATTAACATTAAAATTGACTGTTAAAAATTAACAAAGATGGCAGGGAAGGGAACAAGATGCACCCAGGAAAGAGGTGGAGTGTTGGTGCATTAACCACCTTCAATATGTCCCACCCCCATTGGGAGCCCAGGTTAATTGGCAGAGCCAGGTTTTCAAGGCCTTTTGGAAGGCCAAAAGGCTGATTGTGGATCTTTCCTCTGGCGGCACAATGTTCCAAAGGGCAGTGGCCATGACAGAAGAGACTCTTCTGAACCTCATCAGCCCTTGACTGATGGGATCTGCAACGTACCCCTTTTGTGATGGGTGGCTCGGCCAATCCCATTGGGGTAAGACAATTCCTCAGATAGCCTGGATGAGGATGAGATGCCTCCACAATCTATAAGACATGACATTTTGGAATATTTCTAGCACACATGCGCTCTGTATTTTTTTTAAAAAAGGAACAATTGCTAGCAACCAATACTAATAAAAAGTGAAGAAATTAAAGGGATAAAAATGAATAGTTTTTGTTATATTTATTTGTAATGCATCACATTCAGTATTTCCTTAACCATTTAAAGATGTGTGGATTTCAGTGTTAACTGGGGTATTCTGAGAGTTAGTCCACACATCTTAAACTGCTTAAGGTTAGCAAACACTTATCTAATTGAACTTTTATCAATAGTAATTAATAGCACTTAGACTTACATACCGCTTCATAGTGCTTATACAGTCCTCTAAGCAGTTTACAGAGTCAGCATATTGCCCCCAACAATCTGGGTCCTCATTTTATTGACACAGGAAGGATGGAAGGCTGAGTCAACCTTGAGCCAGTGAGACTCGAACTGCTGGCAGTCGGCAGTTAGCAGAATTAGCCTGCAATACTGTATTGTAACCACTGCGCCACCACGGCTCTATATGAAGCTGTTCTATATATTAAGGCCATTGATCTATGTAGCCAGTTTCTCTTTCCTTCTGATTGTCAGTGATTCTGAACTCTAGCTGAATCGTAGATCTTCTGCCAAATGAAATGCATTTCTTCATTAAGCTCTGGCTTCTGCCATCTCCTAAAAGTGTATTCTGCCCTTTTGGTTTCCCTTCATGCCTAGCATTTCCATTGGGAACAAATATTTGAATCCTGGTTTAAAATACTGGTGACCGCTTCTGTTGACATCCGCTTCTGTTGACTGGTTGACATCTGTCCACTGTTTCTGTTCCTGCAGCTGCCTGGGAAGTTAAATGAACTGGATCACAATGGAGACCTTGCTTTAGACTTAGCACTTTGTCGAAGGCTGGAAAGCATTGCAACTACCTTGGTGAATCACAAAGCAGATGTGGATATGATGGACAAGAAAGGCTGGAGTTTGTTGCACAAAGCAATTCAAAGGGGTAAAGATGTTTATACAGATCAGGATGGGCTGAATTTAATAGTTGCAGGCCTTTGAATTTCTCAACAGACAAATCACTAGGAATTCAGAGTAACTATTGCTGCGTTCAATAAGATGATGAGACATTTTGCTTAACTATGATTTGTTGCATAAGCAACCATTGGCTGGTTTCATATATCATGCAAGGCCAAAAGCCATGTTAAGTTGATATGATTGCATTTTGGCTTAATATAATCTCAGGTCATTAGGACAGAATTGGGTTTTAGTACAGATAGTCCTTGACTTACAACCACAAGTGAGCTCAAAATTTACATTGCTAACTGAGACAGTTAAGTGAGTTTTGCCCAAGTTTATACCTTTCTTGACACAGTTGTTAAGTGAATCCCTGCAGCTATTAAGTTAGTAACACAGTTGTAAAATCAAATCGGGCTTCCCCATTGACTTTGCTGTCAGAAGGTCACAAAAGATGATCAGCAGAGGTGGTATTCAGCCGGTTCGGCCCGGTTCTAGCGAACTGGTAGCTCTGACGAGCAGTTGGCCCCATCCCCCTGTCCCTGCTCTTTCCTGTCCTTTATCAGCTCAGCTGATTCGCGCAGGACAGTGGATTGCTGCGCCTCAGCTGATTTACTCACCAGAAGTAGCATAGTAGGTAAGTTTCTAAACTGGTTTTTTAATGCTGCGCACGCGAAGCACACGCTCACCAAATCAGTTGTGAAACCAGTTGTAACCCACCACTGATGATCACATGACGCCGGGGACATCATAAATATGAACCAGTTGCCAAGCATCTGAATTCTGATCATGTGGCCATGGGGATAGTGCAACGTAGGTGTGAGAAACTGTCCTAATCACTTTTTCAAGTGCCATTTTGTAACTTTGAACGGTCACTAAACAACTGGTTGTAAGTCAAGGACTACCTGCACCATACACAAATTCTTTTATTCTGGTCTACAGAGGTAGTGGGGTGAGCAATTTTAGAGCAGAAACAGGTGATCCTGGAAGTCTTCGTTTTGCACCTTTTACAGATTATAATGGCCTCTGTTTAATTTTTAGGATTAGGAAATAAAACTTTGTGGGAGCTATATTTGGCCTTCAAATGAAGAATTGAAGGCTATGCACACACACAAAAGCAGATCCAGGATAAAAATTTGATATTTTATGCAATTTACATTAAATTAATTAAATATATTTAATATATTTGCTTGGGCAATGCAATGGCCTAGAGCTGTAGACACTCACCTCACACTCGGGAGACTGAAGTTCAATCCTAGACAACATATGTTTATCGGGGTGCAAAGAGAAAATTGCTGCGAACTCCACATAGGCATCAGAAATTGCATCTGGCCAGTGAACACTTAGCTCCATTCAGTTGCCCCAACTCCACTCCAATAAAGGGATTACAGGGTCGTAAAAAGAAAAAAATAATAATAATTTGCTCATCTGAAACTGACTCATTTCTTCCTTGACATCCTTAAAAATATTTATTGGATAACTTTCATATGGCTTGGGGGATATGTATATCTGTGTCCAGGACCTCTAATATAAAGTAGCCAGTCATGATTTTGAGCCTGGAGCTTTATAGAGATACTTAGGAACCTTTGTAAACACAACGCAGTGGCATCTGTCTTGGACTTGGACTTGACTGAAGCTTAGACTTGAATTGATCCAACTATCCTTACAAATATGTGAAGGATCTAGCTGACCTAGGATGGAGTATAGAGAGTTATGTTTTAGAATTGAGGGCAACGTACAGTGAAGAATGGTAGGGTACAGTGAAGAATGAGGGAGTTTTCATGATTGCACAAATTTTATTAAAGTCACCAACACTTCCACTTCTCCAAACCTGAGGTTCATTGGTAGGGAAAATGGCCAACATACTAGTCCTCTCTTGCTGCTTTCCCTCTTCTTCCTGCTGTGTCTATTCTCCTATGGGCTTTCGTCCTCCATTATTTTGGATACAGAATTGTATATATTGCTGACAGTGAACTTCAACCCAGGGAGGGTCTCCATGACTGTGCCCATTGCATAGCTGGGAAAGCTGCTCTAATTTAAGGTCTCTTGCTCTGACCATGACAAATCCCTGGGCTAATGCCAGATGTTACATTGCACTTTATTTTAAGATGGTGTTTCGTAAACCGAAAAACAAACGCCTCCCTGGGTCTTTGCACAATGTATGGTGTTTATATATTCTAAGATTTTAGCATGCAAGAGGAGAACTGTCTTGAGAACTAGTATGGTCAGATAGGAATTGGTTGCCATGACACTGAGACCAAAAGAACAGAGCAGGAACATCTTGAGTTACATCGTTTTCTGACAGTGGGGAAGCATCTTCTGTTCTGCCCCTGAGCTAAATGCATATAGAAAATCAACAGCATCTGAATCATAGTTCTATGAAGATACCGCCAAGCATCAGCAGCAAAGTGTCTTATTGTTGGCAGTCCTTGTTTTTACTATTTTTATTCTTTTTTTGTTGTTGTTCAGGAAACTCAAAAAGAGATATATTAGACTGCCAGCAGAATCAATTTGGTTCAGACTCCCAACCTCAAGGGCTGAAAAATGTTATGGTTATTGATATAATTGCACCATTTTCACACCACACCATCCTGCCTTTGCAAGTGAAAAAATATGCTCCCTTTGGATGTAAAAAAGGAAAATTGCTGGGTCCAATCTGAGTCTCACCGGGACCAAAGATTTATTCTTCCAAGCTTTCAGGCTTGTGCTGGAGCCCATCATTAGGGACTTCTATCTCCAAAATATGTGTACTGGACTGTTCTACACATTGTATTTATATGGTTGCTTTTAGTTATTAGGATGTTGATGGCTTGTGAGCAAATGGTTAGACAAGGAGACCTAAATTCATTGGTATCCTCACATTGCAATGAACAAGGACATGTATTCAAGTTTGCAGCTACTATGATTTTTGGCCGAGCAGGAATAAAAACAGCCAGAGAAATGATTGAAGCCTGGGATATACTACCAGCCTATCAGATGTTGAGGGCACAACAGCACAAGGAAAATTATCAATGACTTAATAGCCAGCCCTCCTTACCAAAACATTGGAAGAATAAACCTTTGGTCCCGGTGACTGGCTCAGATTGGATCCTGGAACACATCTTTGGCAGGAAAATTGCCCTTCTCTACTTTAATGTATGGTACAAGATGCTTGCACATTAGGAGCATGCGTGCATATTACCAAACGTAGTCCGCACTGAGTGCTGTTTCATTTTGACTTAGCAGTCCACTGGAGTTTGTGCTCCTCATCAGAGGGTTAGGATTTTGGCTGCGATAAGAGTGCTTGGATTTGAAATTGTGGAGCTTGGGGTAGCTGGGAATAAGGTCCTTTTGCTCTTCCCTCCACTGACTGCAGGGACCAGCTTTTTTTCTTACTATACCGAGGTTCCAGAAGCAGCTTCCCATTGTCCACTGGAAGTCCGTTGGCTCTCTTTGTGGCTCTAAAGTATGAGTGGACAGCCATTTTGGCCAGGGTCCACACCGAAAAGAAGGGTTGGGATGCAGGGGCAAGCGTAGAGTGGGTTTTCATATACAGTCTGTTTTTTTCTTGGATGCAGTCAGTGGAGGGAAGAGCAAAGGGATCTTGTTCCCAGTTTATTTTTCACAGTGATAAAAACTATTAGTTCTGCCGCTTTGGCCGTCCTGCTTAAATGAAGGGGAATCACGCTGTCCGTTTCCAGTTATGGGCAGGACCACGAGAAAGAGAGGGTGAGGGTTTCCTTGGGAACTCAGCACATCTCACATCCTGATTGTCTACGTGCAGTTGCAGTTCCCTTGCTCTATTTTCCCTAGTCTTTTCTTGGCCAGGCCAAGGATTGTTGCTGTTTGGAGAACTTGCACAAACTGTACCTGATTCATGGCAGAAATATGCCCTCCTCCCTCCCTGAATGACTTCTTCTGGGTAGCCATTTCTAGTGTTGCTGTACATGCTACTTGTTCATTAAGCTGTGGATGAGTGAAAACTGAAAACTTGCAGATATATTTTCCTTCCCCCTGCCCTGTTAAAACATTCTTCTGCTTCTGTTCCTGGCTCCCAGCTGTCTCCATCTAAGAGAGTCTCTGGTCCAGATTTTCCTAGCCTGACTTCATTAAAATCTTTAGGAAAGCCTGTTTTGAGAGTTTGCCCATGTTTTACACATCACTCTGGTGTTCTGCCAGTTTGAAAGATTCTCCCTTTCGCAGGATGAGAAAGCTATAAGGGACAGAAGAAACAGTATATACACAAACACGGGGAAACTCTGTCTGTTGGTTGCTTTGTGCCCTCTACTGTTAGTCTTACCTTGCAGAATTCTGCTGTTTTTTTCCCTGCTGTCCCACTGCCTGGGTCTAGAAAAAATTAGTTGCCAAAAGGGAAGAAAGTTAATAATGGATTCAGAGATACATCCAGCAGCTCCTCTTTCTCTGCATGTGTGATTTCTGTCTCTTTCAACCTTTATAGTAGATAAGAGCTGCAGTCATGACCATAAACCTGTAATCAGGCTCTTGCTGAGTCAATCTGCCTTTACTGCAAAGTTAACACATAGTCTGAGTTATGGATAAACTATAAGGTAGTTCATTGGCTTTCGTTCAGTGTGCTGTAAGAGCCCAGTCAGTTGCAAAATAGTCAGTAAATCATGGTTGAAAAACTATGGTTTACTGTAGGGGTAAGTTTTCAAATCTCTTCAACCACTCTCATATTTTAATAACATTGATCACTGAAAATTGGCAGTATTTTCCGAAACATGAAGTATAATCCTTAACATAAGCTTAGCATAGATATAACACATAAAAACCAATGATATTGAAGGCAGCTGCTGATCACTGAAATGTTGGACAGTCCTATTGTGGCGTAATGTGGGACCCAGGACATAGTTCTAAGAAGCCTAAAGTATAAGTAATATAAAGTATAATCTCCCTTTCTATCTAAAAGATCTGCTTCAAGGGAATTCCAGTAGTCAAGATTATTTACTCTTTTTTGATAACTCCTTTTATCTCTCACTGGGATATGTTTATAAATGGGAATATATGAGTCTTATGGAAGAGTTTTCCTTTATTAGCAAATTAGGCTTTATGTGCCTAGCTAATTTCTTAGTTTCCAGAAAATTCTTCTGAATCATTGTGTTCTTCATCTGAGTGATCAGAAAGAGAAACTGCTAAATTACTAGGTTTTGAGGCAATTAATTATTTTCAGAGCTTGGTTCTGAATGTGAGGGAAAGGTGGGGAGGGACAGTGACTTTTACTTCACATGCTGAGATGTTTGTCATCATTTCCCCCCTGCTCAACAGGAGATAAATTTGCTGCTAATTTCCTGATTAAAAATGGTGCCCGGGTGAATGCTGCAATACTGGGAGATCAAGAAACTCCCCTGCATCTTGTGGCATCCTATAACTCCAAGAAGCACAAACCAGAAGTAATGTCGGAGATGGCTCAGATTGCGGAGTCCCTCCTAAGGGCAGGAGCCAATCCCAACATGCAAGACAGTCAAGGAAGGTGACTATTGGATAGCCTGTTCTTTTTGTACATGTGACTGTTACTCATGAGGTTGATGTGAACATATGAAGCTTTCCCCAGCCTGAACATCCTCCAGAAGTATCCTCTAAAGCCCATCATTCTCAGCACTTGGCATGTTTTACAGAGAAATTATGGGAATTGTATTTGTAGCAGTTTTCTTCTTTTGGACATCTCAAGGCTGTTGTAGAATATCAGTTAATAACTCCAAGTAGCTCACTGTTTCACAGTTTTCATTCAGACAGGATCCCAAGTTCTTTGGACAGAGATCCTTACAAGATTTAACTTAGGAGGTGCTGGGAATTGAATTTCACACCTTCTGTTAGCAAAGTCATTTGTTCTATGTTTGAACTGAATCTCAATAATACAAAAGCTTGATTTTTCACTACCTAAGCCTTAATACAACATGGTGGCTCCAGAAAGCTTTTCAACATACGATGTTATTCTTCCCAGAGTTCATCTGGAATTGAAGGAAAACCAATTGTCATGTTTTATCAATATTTACTATACTTGCTATTTAAAAGTCCACTGAGAATTTTGGGGAGGGAGCCGAAAAAGAGATTAGATAGAATTTGTTAAAGGTATGGGTCATGGTAGGGGTTGTGCCTACAATTATACATTGTTCATAAAGTTCCTAATGACCTTACATAATAACTAATTCCATTGCTCAAAGATAGCACAATACAGGTTGTCCTCAACTTACGATCATTCACCTAGCAACTGTTTGAACTACAGCCGACTCCTCAAAGCTGGCTATGACCCGATTCTGATGGCCATACATCCCCAGTTACATGACCGCATGTTGGATGCTATTGGCCAGCCTGCATTTACAGGTGTTCATAGCATTTTGTGGTCATATGACTGTGTTTTACATTTTTTTGCTGAAACTTTTGCCAATTTTTGGCAAAAGCTGCCCATGGCAAACAATGGGTTTCTTTTACAATCACCACAGTTGCTTAAGGGTCACCACAAAAAATAAAGATCATAAAAAGGGCCCGATAATGTAGTGACGCATTTTATGATTGCCACAACTTAGAACCCTAATGGACAGGCTCCGTTATGGTTGTAAGTGGAGGACTACCTATTCATGATTTGACTTTGGTCACTGGATAAGGAGAAGTTACTTGGGTGTCAGATATCATGGCTAAGAATGAAACCTATCAGAAGGAGGCTGCATGAGTTGAAAATGTGAGAACTTGGTTAACCTGTTATTTTTTATTATTATTTTGTTTTCTATATTGTGTTTTTATTGCTTGTAAGCTTCCTCGAGTCGCTGTGAGCAAGTAGGTGCCCATATAAGTTTCCTAAATGAATAAAAATAAATTGGATGGCATGTTGAACATTGAAGTGATACCCAAGAAGAACCTTGTTGGAAGATAAGTCTAAAACAAATTGTCTGTCTTCTGAACAATATTTAATGATAGTCATATTTTTATGTAGTCAGGATATAAATAAAACTGAAGCCATTGGATCCAAATGAAGGAGGCTTCCCTAATTCTCTCTCCAAGTGCTTCAAAATTATGGAAGGTTGCTTTTATGACCTTGCATTTGAAATAACTTTTCCTTCCTTCCTCCCTCCCTTAGAACTCCATTGCACTCATCTATTGTTGTGAGAAACGACCAAGTATTCAGTCAGCTGCTGCAGTGCAAACAGTAAGTTTGTGAAAGCCAACAAAATGTGGACAAGTTGAGGAAGGTTTATCTGTTGGACGGTTATTTTAAATAATGACGCTAAGAACCATTTGTTACATTAGGTTACAGCCTGGAAGAATTACTTGCATTTATCAAAAATTGTAATAACAGTTAATCTTATAAGTCAGTTTGTCTGACATTCTTCGGCTCTAAAAATTAAACATTTTTTATTATTATTACTTTCACTGGAAGGCAGAAAATGCAAAATGTAGCCATTGAAAGCCCAGCCCAGCCCAGTATATAAGTGATTTTCAGGGACAAACATTCCCCCAATAGTAGAAGGTCCTGATTTTCACTATTTATTTTTTATTTTTTATTTATTTTTACATTTATATACCGCCCCATTCCGAAGACTCGGGGCGGTTTACAACTTAT
>JANHFL010005342.1:60212-88194 GCA_032468155.1 Oxyrhabdium leporinum
ATTTGACAGCTAACAGAATCTATATGTGAACTTAGGACTTAGGCACAAAATAATGTTGTACTTTGCTAATTTTGTACTTTCCAGGTATGCTGAGCTTGAGGAGACAAAATCTAGCTATCATGTATCCCTAAACATTTGGAAGGCTCTAGGCTTTCTGTTCCTGAATTTAAAATAATGAAAATACTTAACAAGTAAAATACATCTTAGAATGTTATTGAAAACCTGGACTGGGAAGCTGTCTTAAGTTGACCCGAGCTCCTTAGATTAAAAATGCCATAAATATCTTGCCCCTTTTCTCATCAGGTATGCATAAGATTGCAGCTCAACTCCTGGGCTCTGGAGCCTCTATCAATGACACTATGTCAGACGGACAGACTCTGCTACACATGGCGATACAGAGACAAGATAGCAAGAGTGCCTTGTTCCTCCTAGAGCATCAAGCCGATATCAGTGTCAGGTAATAAGAGGCGGGAATTACTTCTGTATTTGCAAGAAACTCCTGGCAGGCTTTCAGAATTCAATTTTTAGGCTCCAAGCATCTGAGGGGAACCAGCCCAAGAATCCATTTTATTAAATTAATTGTCTGGTGGTTAAATATCAAAACGTTTCTCATAGCTGACTTCAGTCTTTTGACCGTCTCCATGCCCTAGACATTGAGCCCTTTTGGGAGGGGCTCGTTTTTAAAATGCTCTTATAATGGTATTATTTTTTATAGCTATGGATGCATATTTTTCTTTCCATTGAGAGATTCAGTAACTGAGAATATATTACACAAGCCAGAATTTTCCAGGTGACTTTTTGTCAGAAAATGTTTTGGTTTTTTTTAATATAATTAGGTGTATTAAGGTAGACCAATGGATTTGCTATTTCTTTTGTTTCCCATTGAAAATTGTAGGAACATATGCATTATTGAGAGTTCGCTTTTACATGCTAAGAGACAAACAGCCAGAGGCCAGGTCCAGGAATCCAGGTCTCCTGCTGAGGCAAGAGATACAAAAAAATTTAACTAGAATTTCAGTATAAAATACAGAATTACTAAAGGTTAGCACTTGTTTGACATGAAGAAAGCTCCACTTTTAACCTCTGACATTGTTGAAAAGGCCTTAGGTAATAGGAGGTGGATGGGCAGGAACATGTATGAAATCTTGGAGTGCAACTCATTCTCTATAGAGCAGTTAGTGTGGACAGATGGACCTTTCATTTTCAAGAACAGCAAATGTACAATAGTTCTCCAATCGCATTCTCCAACTTATCTAGTTGAAATAATAATTTAAAAAAACATGGAGAACTTAATGTTTAGCTTTTTTTAATCTGCTTTTCAGAGAGTGAGTAGAACTCCTTACACATTGATGGGGTTTGCCACTGTTTTGAGAGCAAAATATTTACAGGGTTTTTGAAAGGTTTTGAGAGTCACCTCCCAATAAAAAGATAAGGTCTAGTTAAAGAATCATTTAATATGATTCCTCCTTGCTGCTAACCTATACAATAATTTTCCCCTTCTGTGTCACTACAAAGTGCAGTTCTGCTATGTGTTTTGATAAACTCTTGTTTGTGACCCCGGAGGGAAAGCCAGTTAAGGGGTGGAATAGTGATTATATTAACCAGGTATTGAGTAGTAAGGATTCCCTGCCAGATGTAAAGGTCTAAGAAATAGAGTTTACACTGCCTTTATTGCAGGACTCAAGATGGAGAGACAGCCCTTCAACTAGCTATCAAAAACCAGCTGCCCTTGGTAGTTGATGCAATCTGCACTAGAGGAGCAGACATGTCTGTATCGGATGAGAAGGGGAACCCTCCCCTCTGGCTTGCTCTTGAAAATAATCTGGAAGATATTGCTTCAACACTGGTAAGAGGGAATGGAACTGATAAAGTTAAGAATAAATGTTACAATCTTAAGTAATTGTTCTCATTTCAGAAAATGTATCCTTCCTTCTAGGTTGGATCTCTATTTTCATACGTTCAGTGTGTCCCTTTCTCTCTTGCTTGTAGGTAAGGCACGGCTGTGATGCAACTTGCTGGGGCCCAGGACCGAGTGGTTGTTTACAGACATTGCTGCACCGGGCCATTGACGAGAACAGCGAACAGATTGCCTGCTTCTTGATCCGCAGGTCAGGAAAGAAAAAAAAATGACCCCATAGTACAAACGTTTACAGCATTTTGTGGTGCGATTTATACGATTATCATATCAATCCTGCCGTCCTTGGTTCGCTATAAGCTGGTTTTGCTGAAAACCAAAGTAAATGCTGGTTTTCAGCAAAACTGCCATAAAACACGATTATGTGACCACCGCGAACTGCTGTAAATGGCAGCCAGTTGCCAAGTACCTTCCATGCAGTCAGGTGACGGGATGGCTATTGGAACTTCAGAACTGGGTCGTAAGTATTCCTAGATAGGTCCTTCGCAACATTGAACGGTCACAAGTTGTGGACTACCTTCATTGGCCACTTTAGACTGACGTGGACACCGTTTTGCAGGGCCGTTCTGTTTGGCCAGTAGAAGAGACCGATGGTTTCAAACAGCTGTCTCCACGCCATCTCCCAGGCTACTGAGTAGATCCCCAGCTTGGAAACTTGGATCAGCCTGAACAGCAGCTAACTAGTAGTGCTGCAGGAGAGTAGGTTACTCAGTGTATTGGGAGAGAGAAAGCCAACTCTCTCCTGTTTCACGGCACAGCTCTCAATGCCCATCAGCTGCTATTCAGGCTATTTTTAAATACTGCTTTAGTGCTTTTCTGAAATAGCATTAAACTCACGTTCAAAAGAAACATAATGATCTGTTGATCAGTTGCGTTTTTAAAAGGAGGTTTAATGCTATTCCAGAATAATGCTAAACACAAGCCAAAAGAAGCATATCACCAGATTCCCTTTGAAAACACCTGCAAAAAGCACTCATCATGCTGAAGCAAATGCTCTAACTGGGTGTCAGAATATATGTCCTTCCCCCAGCTGTGGCCCTGCCCTAGTTAAGGAGAGTTATTGCTGGAGGTTCTCCTGATAGCTGGTGAACCTTGCTTGGAAGGGTGGGAAGCCAGTCTCTCCATCCTTAAAAGATCCCTGTACTTTCTAAATAGGACACTATAATTTGTTGGTGTGATGCAATAATAGGATAGAGATCACTAGGGGGAGCGTGACGTTTTATGCAGATATAGTTCTCCCATTTGAGGACTGGTGGAGATCATTTTAACTTTCCTCCATATGGAACAAGTTCCATTTTTCTTACATAATTTCTTACGGAATGTTGAATGCTTCAGGCTGATCTTTTAATGCTACTTTCTTTCCAGTGGCTGTGACGTGAACAGCCCAAGGCAGCCAGGGGCCAATGGAGAGGGAGATGAGGAGGCTCATGATAGACAGACGCCATTGCACTTGGCAGCTTGCTGGGGACTTGAAGAAACAGTACAGTGCCTTCTGGAGTTTGGTGCCAACGTAAATGCACAGGTATGTCAGAAAAGTTATAGGTTCAGCTTTTGCTGGCAGCCCTTTTTTTTAAATTACTGGTATGCTAATTTCTTTGCATCTACTCTTTGAATCTTTCTTTATGGACAGTTGCTAAGAAAACATTCTGGTTCTACATTGTGCTCAGGTTTATCATTTCTGTCAAGAACCCAGTCCTTTCCTATAAATCCATCCTTGCTTGCTTATCGAATCTGTCCTTCGGTTGAAAACTAGCTAGGTCCTTTCGATTCTTTGACTCATTTGTCTCACTCTCCTGCGTACATTTTTGGGTATGTGACCCCCTGATGTATAATTGTAGAATAAATAACCACATTTGCAGGCCCCTGTTTCTGTTACTTCATTGAGGCGTGCTTGTTTGTTCCAAGTTACATAAGAAATACAAAGTTGGGTTTGATTCCAGATACAGGCTGAATTGGGTGGAAACAATGATCATGGGGGTGCTGCATATACAAAGAAAGAAGCTAGGATTTTCTAGTTCTTTGGATTTTAGAAGAGAATGCTGTTTAGCACTTTGAAAACGATAAGTTTTTTTAAAAATTTACATGGCAGTTTTTTGATGTGCTTCAAAATGGGAGCAACCTTGTGACGAGTTGAGTAGGTCTGTTTTGAAAGGGCTTTGGAGAGTGGAGTCCAAATGGGTTTAGTACTTCAAGTTGCCCATCTGTCCTTTCATATTCTGAGCCTCTGTACTTAATCTATTACCCTATACATTGTCAGTATTCCTAGCAAATCTAGCCAATCCGTCCACAAGGCAGACCCCGTGGGCATTGGTTATTTGTTTTGCACCACTGACTAAACTCTATTTGCAGGATGCAGAAGGGAAAACCCCAATCCACGTTGCCATTATCAATCAGCACAACACCATTATCCAGATGATGATCTCACACTCTGCCATCCAGCTCAACTTAAGGGACCGACAAGGGTTGACCCCCTTTGCCTGTGCTATGACATATAAGAACAACAAGGCAGCAGAAGCAATTCTCAAGCGGGAGCCTGGAGCTGCTGAGCAGGTAGAGGAGAGCCAAATATTATCCATGAAGCACTTTTATGTAGTCTACCCATTGCGGAGATACATCAATATGCCAGTGTTAAGTCCACAGCTTGACAGTATTCAGTATATAGGTAAGTGACTCATTTAGGAAATAAAACCTGAGTGAAAAACTATCCCAAAAGTGCTTTTTCAAAAGGCAACTGGACTTTGTTTTTTCTTTGAAGACGTTTCACTTCTCAACTTAGAAGATTTTTCAGCCTGGACCTAAGCTTCTGACCAAAGCTTCTTGGGTGACAAGCAGTTGACTTTTGAAAAAGCACTTTTGGGACAACCATGACCTGGATGTCTGAGAATCTCCATAGGCGCTGAGTGAAACTATTTTGTTTTCTTTGGCCATAAAACCCTCAGTTGTCACTTTGATTGTGAAATCGGCTGTTACAAGAATCAAAAGTCCCATTCTTTACTCAAGTAACAATTTTCTGGGTTTGCTAAGAGATTTGGCTTATCTGTGGGGGGTGCCTAAGGCAAGCTGAAATCTCAGCCTTTTCCCCCCAGGAGTGCTTAATTAACTGTTATTCAGTAAAAGAGCTATCTTAAAAAAACAACTAGGTTTCTGAGATGTTCTGAGTAAATGGTATATTACAAAAAACATCAGAAGCCAAAAGCAAAAGAATCATAGAAGTAGATGGCACATTCCTCCTTTTGCATTCCACTTCTTTATCTTCTTTTTTCCCCATCCCCTTTTAACTTTATTGCATCTACTGTAAGAAACCAGTCAATTTGCTTTGTAGTGCCAGAATTTTCTGCCAGTTTGATTTGTGGACTATGAAGACTGCTTGTAGACTAAGCTGAATCTTACATTGAAAAGACAGGGAATGGCACTAACCTTCACAGCTTGGGTAATCATGTCTGGAGAAGGATTAAATTATTTCAGTTGACTTAAAATGGTATTTTGTTTGGCTAGGTGGACAATAAAGGTCGGAATTTCCTCCATCTGGCCGTTCAGAATTCAGACATTGAAAGCGTACTCTTCTTGATCAGTGTCCAAGCAGATGTGAATTCCAGAGTCCAGGACACCTCCAAGCTGACACCGTTGCACCTTGCTGTTCAGGCTGGCTCTGAAATTATTGTGCGCAATCTGGTATGTGGTACAAACTTTATTTTCAAATTTTGGTAGAGAGTAAGAGCCTTCTTTTTTTTTTGTCTTAGAGACATTTTTGAAGGAAGAAGATAAATAGTAAATAAAGTAACCGTTTCCTCAATGTTAACAACTACTGCAGATTAGACAGAAGAGCAGCAACATTTCTGCAATGACTTAGGACAGTCTGTGCTTGTTAACCTGATCCCTCTATGTAGCTTCAAGTAAGCAAACTTGAAGTAAGGATGTTTGCAGGTCTTGGATGGCTACCTCTGTCTTGCAAATATCTTTCAATCTTGGCTTACTTTACAGTGCCATTCTTTAACTTGATACTGATAAATTAGGATTATTTCATCGAATAAGTACTTAAAATCACTGATCATTATTAATGATAAAAAGCATTTTAAAAACTATAAAAACAGAAAAGCAAGCAAGATCACAGGACAAGGGGGTGTCAATAATAATGGAGCGACTTCACAAGTTCAGTTGCCCCATGGTCTCCCTCGACTTGATGACCTAACCAGGTCTTAAAGGATCATTGGAAGCTCAGAAGTGATAAGGCTATTTCACCTCAAGGAAGAGAAGATTCCAGAGTAATCGATGGGTAAGGCAGAGGGTTTTTTTTACTGCGGAGTTGGTACCTGGTGGGCCATGTTTATTTCCCCCCCCCCCATTTCAATTTATGTACTCTGTAAGATTTGCCAGATGTACTTTAGAAATCTATAACTGAGCAGCTAACCAACATTAATTGACTTCAAAATCTGAATAGTACAAGAAAGCATTGAACCATAGCACCTCCCAGAGGCAAAAAAATAAAATAAACAAATAAACCATTTCTGTGTTGTTGATAAGAAAGCTCTATCAACATCTTCATGAGGTCATCTCGCTTGCAAATAATAAATGCTAGAAAAAGATTCTCTCCAGCCTTTTTCCCCTGTCATGTGGAAGCATCTGCTTAAGATGCGACTGCTGTGAAATGGAAATAGTATTTTCCTTCAAAGTTAACTGTGCATCCTTTAATTTTAAAACCGTCTCAGCAGGTTGCAGTGCCTACCAGTTGACCTTTCCTGTACCCAGAAATGAACTGGGTCAGGCCTGGCTAATATTTGGGTGGGAGACCAAAGAAAATCCTAAAGCTGTAGAAAATTGAAATGCATTTTGGATGAATGGAATAATAAACCACTTCCTTCTATTGCCAAGAAAACTGCTTTGAGATATATTTGAAGTCATGCACAATCAAACATGACTGGAAAAAGGATTTTTTTTTAAAAAAAAAAATCAAAATCATGTAAAATCGAGTAAAGTTGTGCCAAATTGCTTCGATTTGTCATGATTTTAGAACAGTTCTTACTGACGACTGCCCATGTGAGCTTTGGATGCACTTTAATGCACTCTAGCCTGCCTTGGTATCATATTAATAGTAAACAAGATATTGAATTATTAATAATGGAGTAGATGGATATTCTTCCAGATGATCTTATTCATCTGATATTCTTCCAGATGATCTTATTCTTCCAGATGCATTTTATTGCTCCAGGAAAAAATCCCCCTTTTCTCATGTGTTCCCTTCCTTGTAGCTGCTGGCAGATGCCAGAGTCAATGAGTTGAACAAACATCGCCAGACTGCCCTCCATCTTGCAGCCCAGCTAGACTTGCCCACAATATGCTCAGTCCTTCTGGAGAATGGCATTGACTTCGCTGCTGTGGATGAAAACAAAAACAATGGTATGTCTTGTGAACTCCGAGGTTCATTCCACATTATCCAAGCTCACTTCCCTCTCCCTTTTTCTCAAACAGAGCCCTTCCTTGGCTTGAGAAGCCACTTTCGTTCTCTTGTGGCACAGTTCTCCTTTTGGGCTCATGGTTATTCTTCTGGGCCCCTTTTAGCAGTCTTGGAATCAGTTTGATTTGGTGGTTAAGGCATCAGGCTAGAAAGCAGGAAAGTGAGTTGTAATCCCGCCTTAGGTATGAACGGGGGCTGGTCACTCACTCTCAGCCCAATCCACCTCACAGGGTTGTTGTGGGAAAATAGGAAGAGGAAGGAGTATTGTTTATGTTTTCCACCTCTCTCAGTTGGAGTGGGTGAGTCTTAGTGCAGATGATGCTTAATAGTCCAAAGCAGTGAAGAGAGGATTGTTTGAATTGGCTGCCTTTTTCTAATTGGGCTTTCCCAATGTGGTACATTTCAGACACATTTTGAGTACAGATAGACCTTATGACTGCAATTGAGACCACAATTTCTGTTGCTAAACAAGGCGGTTAAATGAGTTGTGTTTGATTTTAGAACTTTTTTGCCATTGTTAAGTGAATCATGCAGTTGTTAAGTGAATCCCACTTCCCTTATTGACTTTGCTTGTTGGAAGCCAGCTGGGAAGGTCTCAGATGGGGATCACATGCCCTCAGGATGCTGCAACCTTTGTAAACACATGCTGGTTACCAAGTGCCCAAATATCGATCCCATGACCATAAGGATGCTGTAGTGGTTGTAAATCATTATAACTTGGAACAGTTTCTAAATGAATGTTTTAAAACAAGGACTAGCTGTACACCTTGTGGGATCCAAGCCAGTATGGCAACTGCAATAAAACTTGTCGTTTTAACACTTTAAGTCTGGCATTGCTTCTTACAGCAATGAAGGGGATTATTAGTAGAGTACAGCTTTGCAGCTCCTGAGCCTTTTTTTTGAAGCCATAGAACTCCTCTGAAATCTGATAACTAAAGCAGCTAATTTTGCCAGCATTGTTTTATATATTCCCCCCTCAAACAACAATATTTTGATACCAGACAGAGCAGAAACACCCCAGCAATACCACTGTCCTTCTGTAGCCCATGTAAGTTGGGGAAAAGCAGCCCCCAAAGGAAAAAGGTTTCTTATCTTTGCTGGGGGTTTGATACAAGAAAGAGGGCCATGTAAGTTTGCATATTAAATAAACAGCAATAATAATATGGAATATAAACTTTGCTTTTCAGTGTCAGTGAAAATCATGTACAGATCTTTTTTCAGGTTCTGTTTGAATCCTGCCTTCTTTTTCTTGTCAAAATTTAGCTCTCCACTTGGCGGTCATGCATGGACGCCTGTCAAACATTCGTGTCCTTCTTACAGAGTGTAATATAGATGCAGAAGCCATTAATGCCAGGTAAGAAGAACAGCCTTTTTTAAACTTTGTATTAGCTGGGGGTTTTGTAGCACTGAAAACTATCCAAAAATGGGTCGCTTTTCTCCTTGCTTCAAAAGGAAGGCTAAACACATATCTTTTAATGGGTGGCACTTTTTCCTTAGCCAATAAGGTAGCTTCAAATTTAGGAGGGTTTCTGAACTCACGCTCTTAATAGGTCTGTGTGTATGTGTTCACGCTCGCATGCGATTGCCACATTTTTATACTTGTCAATTTATCTGGCCTTGGATTTTCAGACTGTTTCAAAGTGTGAAGTTATGCAATCCCACTGGAAAACGTAGCCATGTGTAACGAGGCTTTCTTAGAAAGGCTTCTCCGGAGGGAAGGTAGAAAGAATTGCTCCAGGGAGATGAAATAGACCTTCTTTTCCTGGTCTCTAGAATTTTTTGAGTATGAGCACTTAGTATGCAATCACCATTGAAAAGTAGTTGTGTCTAACATCTAAACAACTGCCTTTAAAGATGTATGTGTGTATATGTATGTGTGTAAAAAAGTGAACTCTGACTTAGAAAGGAGAAAGCTTCTTGTATTGCCATTGGAATCTGCTCTGGATGTAACACAATCAACATCTCATTACTAGAGGCCAGTCCCCAATGCACATCCTGGGGCAATATGGGAAAGAGAATGCAGCAACAATCTTTGATTTTTTCCGGGAATGTATGCCAGAATATCCGCTTGACAAGCCAGATACTGATGGAAACACGGGTAAGATTTTTTATTCCAGTGTTTTTGAAACTTGGCAACTTTGAAATGTGTGGACTTCAATTCCCAGGATTCCCCAATCAGCATTCTGGCCAGGGAATTCAGGAAGTTAAGTCCACACATTTTAAAAGGCCAAGTTTTAAAAACACTGTTTTAGGCTGTTGCCCAACAGTGCAGAATGCCATTATTTCCTTGATTCAGCCTCTTGTGTTTAATTGTTACTGAAGGATCCCCATTCACAAAAGAGGGCAAGTTGTGCTTTAAGATACAACAGTTTGGTCTGGCCCTTTCATAAGATTTGTTGAAAGCAAAATTTGCCCTTCCCTCCACATGTTGACTGTAGCTCCCGGAATTCTCCAAGATGGAGAAACCTGTTTTAGATTCTTTCCAGCCCAACAGAGTAACTGCCATCTTGGCAAAAGGGATGAGATTATGTCAGTGAGACGATATATAATTCTCACTCCATTCAAAACATTTTTGCTTCTTGCTTTCTTGTACAAGATCAAGGAGTGATCAAATGTTTCCCCCTTAAACATTTTATACATGTACGCACATCTGCAGTTTTTATCCCAGTGCTGTGATTTGCTTCTGCTTCTACCTTTTCTTGTAAAAGTTGAAGAGCCTTCATTAGCTACACTTCAATTCAGATTCTTGACTAAACAGGTGTCAGGCTTCACGTCCTCTTCCATCTCTCTAATTGTACATACTGTAGGCCACTATGAACATTCAAATTGAAGATTGTGGAGATATCTTAAATAAATAAAACTTTTGTCAGTGTAGCCTAGCATCTCACAGGATTCCTGTGGCTATAGAAGATACATTCCTTAGACGGGGAGAACAAAAGTCAGGTATGGCAGTTTATGGTACCTGTATCCTTCAGTTGGGGAAAAACAATAGTTATCCTCTTTGCTAACATAATCAAAGGAATTTATTAGATTTCGTGGGGTGGAATGATGTCTCTGAACTTACCAGATTCCCTCTTGCATTTAGTGTTTGTGGTAGCTGTTATTTGGGGCAGAAGTATACATTAGCACAACAGTGCAGGCATGCTAAACTCTCCAGTGGCTCATGTCAGACCTTTTGGAAGAATAGAAAAAGCAGGCAGTGATAACTACTGTAAGTGCTCCAATCACTTCCAGTAATAACTGCCAAAAGAGTTGGTTTGCACGTGGGGCTGGGTTTGCTGTTGTTTCCCCCCCCCCTTTCTTTCTCCAGTTAAGAAAAATTGTTTGCTGCTATATGACTTGTTGAGGAAATCTTAACTTCCTAGAGTTTGTGAAGTACTGATGACGGTGATTTCATTGAATTGGGTATGATGGGATCCAAATACTTCCTTTTCCTTTTCTTTCCAAGTGCTCCTTCTGGCTTACACAAAGGGAAATGCCAACCTGTGTCGGGCTATAGTGAGAGCTGGTGCTCGCTTGGGCATCAACAACAATCAAGGGATCAATATCTTCAACTACCAAGTAGCAACGAAACAGCTTCTCTTCCGGCTTCTGGGTAAGGATCTTGGAAAGTTGCATGTCCAAAATCTGCCCTGACAACTATATATGACCAACTTTGCATGATCGGGACTTTTTCATAGATTTCTCTGTCACAAAGAGAAGCAGACTGTAGGTAGGCTATTTTAACCCAAAATCATCTCCCTGGAAAAGGTAGAAAGCCATTGCTTGCCCATCAAATTTCTCTGAATTTTTTTTTTATGAGGTAATGGGGGGGGGGGGGAACTATAGATCTCTTGAGTCTTTCTTCCATATCATGTGGTTTGAATTTTAAATTTATTTAAAGAAAATACAGGTAAAGAAGATTGTCAAGCAGATTGAAGCATGCCAGACTGACAGACGTTATAAAAAGGCACAGATCGCAAAAACGTGCCCCTTTCAATAAAACATGTTACCCGGAAACAGTGCCACCGGCCTCCTCCTGATTTTTGTGTAGCCTAACATGGCTCTCCTCATACAGTGTCGTCTCAGAATCAGTATATGGTTTAATAACTGAAGAAAGTGGGCTTAGAACTGAGAGGCTATCATACAGGTAGTCACTTTTCCCATAGTTTTCTCTCTCCCTGTTGGTCATCTGCTAATGGGATGGCCCCTGATGATAATCTCCTTTATGAGCAGACCTTTGAGAGAGTCAAGCGAGAAAAAGCTTTGAGTAGGTACTTCTACAACTTCTGCTCTGTGTGGTTTAGCCCAGCTAAAGACTCCAAAGAAGTTGGTATGGATCCCATCTACTGACAGCTCTCAAGAGCTTCACTTGAGTCTTGCTTGCCTGCGCAGCTTACTTACATAGGGTGGGGTAGAAGGCATGGACAGTGATTGTGGGTTCCCATTGTTGCCCTTTCTTTTGCAGATATGCTGTCCAAGGAACCTCCCTGGTGTGATGGCTCCAATTGTTACGAATGCAGTGCCAAGTTTGGTGTCACTTTGAGAAAGCATCACTGGTAATCTTTCCTGAGTGTTGATATTTTAAGGATATCAAATGATGGATTGTTGCATAAACGAAAATGGTTTTTACATTTCTTTCAAAATTTAAGGAATATGGTGAGGGACCTGTAACCTGCCGTTCTTAATCTTTCTGTCCCACCTTGCTTTTTTGAGGTGGGCAGTGCAGCTGCCAATAGAGTTCATTGTGCTATTTATTGAAATCTGGCCCTTTCACTGTCCAGAAAGCAGCTTGTGCTGTTTTGTTCATTTAGTCCAAATCCTATGATCAGGAATGAGTTCTTTCCTCTTGCCCATCTTTCAGAGATGCTAACTCTTAAGGAAGAAAAAAAAAGGCTGGGGGGCTTTTCTCCAGAAGCCCCACACTGATGGTTTACAAATCTTAGTTTGGGAATTCAGGTTAAAAAGGTACAATAAATACAAAACAAAAATAACAATATCACCCACACAAAATAGAGATCAGCATCAAATACGTTATCCCAGAAAAGACAGCTGCAAGTAATGATCCCAGTTTTCAAATTCACCGTTTTGGCTTCTGAAAGCAAGCACTGTTTCCAGTTGAAGACAGATACAAAGACCTGATGAAATTCCATCTGTGTGATGGGCGGTGTAGGAATTTGGTAGGTAGGAAGGAAGGCAGGCAGGCAGACAATATGCCATGAAATCAGTGTCAACTCTTAGCAACTACATAGATTTTCTTCAATTTCACCCACACTTTGTGTTTTTTTTAATCCTTCATTTTCTTCCAGCCTCTGCTTTTACAGAGTCAACCATCCTGATTCGAAAAGAAACCATATTATTATTTATTAAACTTATACGGACACCTAGCTCGTAACGATCGGCCATAAAAATCCCAACAACTTTTAGTGTTGTGGAAACCTCTTAATCGTTTTCTTTCCTTAACCTTCTCTTCCTAAATAGATCCCTCGTTTTTTGATTTATAGTAAACAGGTCACGGGGATGAAGTAAACACATCTTTTTCCTTCCTTGTTCCTTGCAGCCGGCACTGTGGGCGTCTGCTCTGCCATAAGTGTTCAACCAAGGAGATTCCTATTATCAAATTTGAATTGAACAAGCCTGTCCGCGTTTGCAACACCTGCTTTGACGTCTTGACTGTTGGGGGTGTTTCCTAGTTGGCTGTGAGGAGGGAAATGACTCCCAGGGAATGCCTCCCCTTCCACCTTGTAACAGGCCTATCCCAAGTCACGTCTCATGGAGAAGGGGAAGCACATACTTTGTCTTCCTGTTATAGTGGACTCTGACCAACTTAAGGGACCATGCAAATGTTTTATTCCAGTATATATGATTTTTTTTTGTGGGGGGGTTGGGTTGGTGTATTAATGTTAACAATGGATAATGATAGAAACTGCATTGGGAACAAACTGGGAGTGCTACAGAGATTCTGTGGGAAAACCAATGTGATTTGGTTGAGCTGCTCTGTTTTCCAGTTCAGAGCATTACAAACCAAGATTTTTGTACTTGCTGATCATGCAACAAAAAAGGCCTTCCTTGGTGATAAAACTGTGACTTGGCTGTTCTAAAGTCTTATCACACTTTTTTAAAGAAAAGAAATAATATTGTTAGCACTTACATTTCTGGGTAAGTATGTGCTGATCTGCCCCTTTTGTTACCTTCCTGGAGAGAACATTCTGGTGTTCTCTAACTTTTTTTTTCCCCCAAAGGGCAGCTGTGCCAGGCATAGTGACTGCTTTTACCCAAAAAGAGGTTGACCGCAAGTTAAATTTTTGTTTAATGCATTGCTGAACATTTTATGTGGCCTTATAATGAAAGCTTTACCACTTCTCCTGTTGAAAAGGAGGCTGACTAAAGCTCCTGGATTTTCAGAACCCTTGTTTGCTCTCCTGTGTCAAAATCAGGGAGTGATGAGGCCAACTTTGCTATCAAATTCAATCAGGTTTTCTTAAGAAACAATAATCCAAGCTGTCATTCAGTAATGTATCAAAAACTTTGCAAATAGTCCTATGTTTACAGTGATGTTGAAGGAAGGTCTAATGCTATGGGACATGCGATGATGATGCTACTATGGGGCATGTGAAGATGACTAGAGGCTGAGATGATGAGACAGGGATAACCAGGAGAGGTAGAATAGTGCCAGTAGAGCAACCAACAGCAAGACAGTGACCCTTGGAGCTGGTCATCTCTGTCCATAAATCTTGAGACAGCCCAAGGTGATTTCTTACAAAACCCTTATGCATTAAGATGATTGTTGCAGCTCACATCAATTCCATGTGTAAGGAGAAGCCTGTCTTGAGCCAGATAAAGTAGAATTGGCTTGCAGTTTTGTCTCCTGTGGGCCTCTTTCCTTGGACAAAGACATTTTATTGTTGTCAGGTGCCACAGCAGGTCTCTTCTAAAATCTTGGAATATATACAGGGGATTTTTTTTTTGGTCATATGTTTATCACAGCAAAAAAAAAGGGTCTCTTGGGATCAAACCACCATGTACTTAAATGTAGAGGATTAGGGTGGGTTGGTGCAATCTTATACACAGAACCAAACCCTGGAAGATAAGCAAGTCTTCCATTGCTTCATGAATGGGTTAATTGAAACATATGTCACTCTTCCCTTCAGTAATCACTACTTTTCAGTGTCTATATGTATGTAAGGGAAGAGAAAAATATTAACTGCACTAAAAATTGCATTATCTCCTTTCTAGAATACTAATGCGTCCTGTAATGTTACCACATGGGTGAGTGTATACACATACACAAAACACGAGTGTTACTTTTTAAAATATATTTCTGTGGTTTGAGGGACATAACAGCTTTACATGTTAAGCAAAATCTCGGTGGAATGGACTAGAAAGAGATTTAAGGAGAAGTCGTCAATGCTACATTTCAAATTGGATCCCAGTTTGCTGCTCGGCCCTTCTGATCTGTTGGGTGAAAAACTGGAATTCTGCCTTCAATGACATTCAAGGATGATTACGGGATCCTTAATTATCTGCCCTTTTCTAAAATTCCTGCTTATATCTATTTGCTTCAAAAGGATGGCCCTCTTGTCATTTAACCTGTAATCGGTGCAATCTCTGCCCCCTCAAAGAAATAAGCTACTTTGTGAGGCTGTAGGCAGGCAGCTTGTTTTGGGTAACTAGATGGGAAATGCAATAGTTCACCTGGTAACAACTCGTCACACTTCATCTGGGCAAATGTAGGTGGAAGGTGGACAAATTGCTAGTTTTTCAGTTTACCTTGGTGATTCTGGTATTTTTTAAGAGTTATTTTTTCATAGACACATCACCATATTTCTGCACTGGCATTACGGACATTATGTAACTACTTCCGGGTTGTAAATTGTATATATGATAGATCATTAAAATGCCAAAATTAAGCAGGCCTCTTCAGTATCAATTGAGTTATGGGATTTCCCAGTTAGAAATTTTCTCCTTGGGCAATGTGCTTGAATTTGAAATGAACTTGGTGGATTGCACAAAAGAAATAATTGTAAAGCACTTTTAATAAAAACACTTGTATCTGAGCCTATTCTACTGACTGGCCCAAAATTAGTGTTTTGTTTTATTTTAAAGAAAAATGTTCTTGCTAGCTTCACATGTGCAGTACTGTACCATGGTGGATTATAAATTGGCTGAGATGTTTATTTGTTTTAATGATCTGAACTTGTGGTCTCAAACTCATTTTCTTGGAGAAAAAAATGATACTTCTGTTGATTGTCTTGAGATCCAGCAAGTTTCATCCGTTTCTGGCTTGTACTTAGACCTAAACAATGGCAATTGCTGTTGAATGAAACACAAGGGGAGATGGGGAGGACACTGCCTGCATTTTCTTAATTTATTAAGTGACATCTTCAATGTGGTCTTGTGAGTGGTGGCTTGACCACTCGTTACCAATACTGAAGTATTTCCTTCTTGGTATATTTTTATCTGCAAATTACATAATGAAAAGTGGCTTAATGTTACAAAAGAATGTGAGAATTTGAACCACTGTAACATTATTTATAAAGATGGTTACAGAACTGTAAATCAACTGACAGGAGATACTTTTATCTGTGTTGGCTTTGGCCATGGCATCAAACTCTCCGGGGATCTTACTTTCTTTGTTTCAGAGCACATGGGAGGAAGATGTGCTT
Organism: Oxyrhabdium leporinum; assembly: GCA_032468155.1. Classification (NCBI taxonomy): domain Eukaryota; kingdom Metazoa; phylum Chordata; class Lepidosauria; order Squamata; family Cyclocoridae; genus Oxyrhabdium; species Oxyrhabdium leporinum. The sequence goes on from JANHFL010005342.1 coordinate 76,225, forward strand.
GATTTGTCTTCAAGGAATAGTACAAAAGTGCAACTTTTTAGAAGTTTGGAAGCAACTATGACTATTGCTAATTTTCATGCTGTCACATGTCCTTGGTTTCTCATCTTCAAAGGTGATTTGATTCTTCATAGTCTTAGGTTTAAGATTCTTAAACCTCAGTGACCACATTTAAATCCCTTTCTACCATCCCTCCATTCTGCACAACTTCAATCATCGGTCAGTTTCCCCATACTGCTTATTCTGTACTTCAAGCATAGGAATGGAATATGACTTCCGCTTGTGAATCAAGTTAACATAAGCCCTTCCCTTTTCATCATTACATTGTGAAACTGATGGTAACAAAAGTTTTGCGCTCTAGTCTTATAACTTGTGACAGTACTTACTGTATAATCCAGCATGTGGGCGTGGAAACAATTTATACTCTTCATCTGGGAATAGTTTTGGACACCAACTCTACTGTTGTTTTGTAGACATGGTTCAGCATTACTCTGCAGCCAGTTCATCCTATCTCAGACTCTGTAAACTACAACCTGCTCTCCATCCCTTCCCCTTGCCTTTTCTGAACAGTCTCCATGTGCCATAAAAAGGTAGTTCTAGCTAGAAAACATGTAAGCCCAACTTGATATAATTTAAATCTGTGGAATGCAGGCATAGTCTGGAAATTATATTTTTTGTCAAATGAGTTTGCTTTTTCAGTGTTCTGAGAGCGCTGACCTGTTTCTTGATTAGCCCTGAGCCTAAGATCCTGAAAATTAATTTTTCTTTGTTCATTTCCTAGCATGTGAAAGAAAAGCTGTACGAACCAATCTATAGAAGTAACTCATGATCACTCTAGGAGTTTGTGCTTGTTTGTAATCTAAAACCAAACTTCATTTCAGCATGGCTTAAGATCAGCCTTCTCTGACGCTGTCTACCCGTGAGTTTTATAGTAGCATTAAGCTGTTCGCAGTAATAGATTACTAAAAGGACTAATTTGTGTTTGGGAAAGGATAATTGCTTGGCTTATGAAAGAGTGGTTGGGAAATCTTGTATTCAACTCAGAGGGACATTAGTGGAAGAGGAAACTTTTCTACCCTTGGTTCTCCCCCACAGCAACTCAGGTACTAAACCTAGATATCACAACATCAGGTAACAGAGTTAAGCTTATGATGTCCAATATACAATAGCTATTTGGAAACATGCTACCTTGTTTTAAAGTTGGAGTGTGTGTATTGCATTAAATAAGTTTTGCCTATACTTTTTTTTTTAAAAAGGCATAGCTGTCTTTATGGATTGACAGTACAAAACTAGTCTTGTCTCTACCAGACTCGGGTTACTGCAGTCAACACACCACTAGTACCATTTTCATAGCGGGAAACTAAACATCTGCAAGTAACATGGCCTGTTTTTCAGTTGTTGTTAGTTTGAGAAACAAAGTCTTAATCGTTTTTTAAACTATAATAATTTTTCCTTCAAAAGCCCTGTAAAGCAATGTATTTTTCTAATATTTATATGCCAACTTGTAATTTCTTCTAATAAAGCAATTTAACTGAATTGGAAACCAGTAAGTTCATGGTTACAGAAGTCAAGCAAAAGAACTATATATTGCTGCAAACTGAATACTGACACTAGCGAGGCCCAATTTTATCCACAAAAAAATATTTTTAAATTTTCACTTCACCAAGCTGGTATCTTCCAGATGTGTTGATTTTACAATTTGCTCAAGATCATAAGAGATTCTTCTGGTTAATACAAACCATAACCTGTAGTAGTAAAGCCAGATGGGAAACAATACAACACATCAAGTAGGAGTTCAATAGGCATCTTTACTGAAGAGCAGCAAGAACATTAAACTCTTTAAGTTATCTTAACAAACCATAATTTAGCACAGCTAATCTAAAGATAAAGGTAAATGTTTCCCCTGTCCAGTTGTGTCCAACTCTAGAGGGCGATGCTCATGTCCTTTTCTTAGCCGAGGGAGCCAGGATTGTACGAAGACATTTCTGTGGTCATGTGGCCAGCATGACAATACTGTATGCTGAGGGGCACGGAATGCTGTTTATCCACATTTGCATGCTTTCAGACGGTTAGGCGGGCAGGAGCTGGGAGAAGTAACGGGAGCTCACCCTGTTATGCAGTACACGGTTCTTGAACTTGGGCTATCAGCTTTCCGGCTAACAAGCTCAGCACCTTTAACCACTAAGCCATTGCAACCCCCTTACAGTGAATTGTTATTACTTAAATATGGTTTATAAAATGATCAATTTAGAACTCGTGTTGTGCAGATCCAATATTTTAGTCTTGCATGTTACAGCAAAATAAGAGAGATGATGGCTGAGCGATTAAAGACTGTGAGCTTGTCAGCTGGAAAGCTGAAAGCCCCATTCAAAAATGAGTGCCACGCAACAGGATGAGCTCCCGTTACTTCATCAGCTCCTGTCAATCTAGCAGTTTGAAAGCATGCAAATGCAAGTAGATAAATAGGTACCATTTTGACAGGAACGTAGCAGAGTTCCATGCGCCTCGGCATATAGTCATGCTGGCCACAGAAACATCTTCAAAGCTGGCTCCCTTGGCTAAGAAACGGAGATGAGCATCACCCCTGGAATTGGATGCGACTGGATGGGAGAACCTTTATTTTTGCCTTTTTGTTATATAAATACAGCCATTTTATATGAGTTAGAAGATCAATTACAGGTAGTTCTCAACTTATAACTGTAATCGAGCCTGCCCATCACGGTCATAAGTTGTGACAGTCATAAAATGGGTTGGTGTCATGACTAACCTGATTTTATATCCTTTTTTGCTGCGGTCATTAAGTAAACCCACGTTTTTGCTGGGTGCATTTTGCTGAAAACTGGGTATATAAATATAAATTAATAAATAAATAAATGCCAGTTTTTTGCAAAATGGTTATAAAACGTTGTCCGGTGACCATAGGACACTGCAAATGGCCATAAATATTGCCCAACTGCTGAGTGCCCAAATTTCAGTTGTCATAGCTCCAAAGGAGGTCCATTGTAACTCTTAAGCCACCAGTCACAAATCATGATCTATCCATATGCTTCCGGTTCAAATGCATAAATGACCTATGAAGCAGGTGATGAGAGCCCGTCTTACACCTCCATTCTTCAGGGCCAACGAATCTCTCTCTTCGTCCAGTCCTAGAATCCTCTGCTTAGAGAAGCATCATCAACTGCCATGGTTTTAAGCACACAATGTTTAAAGCGCTCTCTCCATCCCTATTTTTTACAAACCCATATTTTTAAAGAGTGATTTTCAATTGCAAGTTCAAATTTTGCAAGCTATAATTTTAGGTTAGGACAATGTGTCAAAATACATACTTAAGTTTCCTTAAAAGTGGCTTCCTTTAATGCCTGGATTGTGTAGAAGTGTTTAATCTCCAGTGAGATAACAGTTGACTCATTCTTTCAAAGCACACCATTCAGAAAGTGGGTGACACCCTTTGTATTCCTGAAGGTTAGGATTGTTCCACTTTCCTTGGTTGCTTAGCTGGGTGGATTTCTCTTGCACAGAAAACAGCTCTTCTGTCTTTATGCAAACACAATGGCTACGACTGGATCCAGGTTCATATAGCTTCCTAGGTACACCAGACCATTCTCGGCTGATGCCTCCACTGAAAACCACAAAAAGAAGAAATGAATAAAATGGGAAGAATGGACATGTTTAACGGTGTTGTAGAGTGTGTAAACACAGCAGCTTCTGCAATTTTTAAAAGAAAATTTTAAAAGAAAACCCTAAGACCACATGCTAATTGAAGACAGCTATATGCAATCTTGGAAAAAATGTAGCTGCCTTAAAAAGCCACTGATAGCGCTTCTGCATCCTCCACCATTTCTGCACTGCAATTCAAACATGTTTTAACACAACCTAACGTTAGCGGTTTATTGTTAATATAGCCTGTGGCCAGACTATCAATACATAGATATTATTGTGTATAGATACTGAGCCAAATGAAAAATCATCTTCTGCATTCTGATTACAAATTGAGCCATTTAACTCTAAACCAGTGTTTCTCAAACCTTGGCAGCTTTAAGATCTGTGGACTTCAATTCCCAGAATTTCTCATTCAGCTGAGGAATTCTGGGAGTTGAAGTCCACAGGTCTTAAAGTGGTCAAGGTTGAGAAACGGCTCTAAACCACAGGGTATAGCAAGTATGGGTAATCTATTGCCACAGGGATGCTCAAGCTATTTTTTCCAGCTCTTTATGCTGTAAATGATTTCCTGCCATTTTAAAACAAGTTAGGTAAGAACTGTACAGATGGTCCTCAGTTAATGACCACTTGTTCAGTGACTGCTTGAACTTGCGAGGGCAACGAAGGAACGATCCTTATGGCTGGTCTTTAAAGCTCCGGCCATTGCAGCATCTCCTTACTCGTCATTGTAATATAGCCCAGATTTATGACCATTGTTGCATCCTGCAGTCACACGATTTCAATTTGCAATCTTCCGTGCTGGCTTCCCACAAGCAAAGCCAATGGGAAAACTGGAAGTTGTGATCAGTTGAGGTCCTTGCTTAACAGTAACTGGGGACTGCCAGAACTGCTGTTGCTAATCAGGCAGTCAATGATATTGCACTGTACAACCGCGGGTTTAGAGTTCCAGTCCCTATTACTGCTATTAAACAACTACATGTAGTGAAGGGCAATGGTTTCCCTGTCCAGTTGTGTCTGATTCTAGGGCGCAGTACTCACCTGCGTTTCTTGGCCAAGGGAGCTAGGGTTGTCCCAAGACATTTTCTGTGGTTGTGTGGCCAGCATGGCTATATGCCAAAGGCACATAGAACACTGTTGCCTCCCACCAAAATGGTACCTATTAATCTACTTGTATTTGCATATTTTTGAACTGCTAGTTGGGCAGAAGCTGGGGCAGGAATGGAAGCTCACCCTGTCGTGCAATGCTTGGGTCTCGAAATTCAGCTGTCAGCGTTCCAGCCGACTTTCAGCTTTAACCACTGAGCAGTCACACTCCTACTGCAGCATTAAAAGAGCACTGCCAGTTTATTTTTTTAAAAAAATAACTTTACTACCAGAAGAAGCAGGTCAATTTTTTTTTCTCCTTCTCACCAACAGACTAGCCACTTTCAGCATGATATAACAAAGAGTTACCAATGCATCAAACTTATGAGTAAGATGCATGGATTCAATATTTGCATCATACAATTATACTTGGTGGGCTCACTGTCATATTCTTTGATGATGTAACTGCAAATCCTACCTCTGCTTGGAACACCAGACCCTGCTTCCCCCAGCTGAGCTCCATTCAGAGTTACAGGGTGGAAACTGGTTCTTTCGCTCAACCTCCTCGGCCTGCAGCTTCTCCCCTTCTTTAATGAGAGCTTGGGCCTCCTCCAAAACCTTAGTAGGTTCCCCATTTTCTTGGTAAAATCGTCCAGCTACTTTGCCTTTTGAAAAGAGATAATACACGTCACCGTACACTCATCCCTGAGACACACACAGCCCACACGTACTTACATTTCCATGTCTGGCTTAGCTTAATCATGGTTTTGCTCACTATTTTTTTGTTATAAACTGAACAATAAACTGAGTTTTAATGGGAAAAATGGTTAAGCTAATAATATGAGTTTTGTGCTCTCCACTGTTTGATTTTTTTCCCTTTTAAAAGTATACAACTTGGGTGCATTTGTCAAGTTTACTTAACTACTATTTTACATCAAATCCTGTTTCTTTGAATTGTGACAGCAACTTGAAATGGAAACAAAAATAAAAGCTTCCAGACTACAAGCTTCTTCCAGATTGATAAAATAATAATTGATAGGTTAAGGCAAATTCCATTAAGTGTCCTTAATTATTTAAACTCTCTACATTCTCTTAATAAACCTGATATTCTTACATACACCCCAATAGGAATTCTGCATTTTGACTGTTCATAGGAAGATGGGCAAGTAAGAGAGAATTATTTATAAAATATATAGGCTGCTGATCTTTCCTCAAGGTAATTTTGAGTGGCTATATCAGCTGAACACACTATATTAAAAAGTGGCTGAAAAGTTGGTGCGAACAAGCTTGATTGGTGTCTGTGGTTTCAAGGCATCTACATACCGATATGCACATAATTCTTACAGTAGAAGGAAAGCCAGTTCTGGATGGCCAGCATTTGTGGTGGTGACAATCCTGAAACATCATCCACCAAGCCAGCTGGGGTGAAGTCACCTGTGGCAAAAGCTCTGGAGGCATCTTTCCCTGGACAAATAAGCAGAAAACACCTGCTTTGTCACCCAATTAACCCAATTTCTGGCCTTGTATAATACTTGTACATCAGCTAACAAAACAGACTAGTTCTGCACACATCTAAGCCATAAAAACTAACCAAAATTAAAATTTGACTCACTAGACAAATGAAACCATTTTCATTTTTTTTAGGCAATCGGATGAATCATTTTGTGTGAATCCAGATACTTAGCAGTCACAGGATCAAAAAGACATGGGTTAATCCCACCTGCATGGACTTAATGAAAGGGGCAGATGTAATCAAAGCAGTCCCTCAAATAACCATTTACCTGGTGGTTCTCCCAGGGCTTAGGAACAGGATATTTTTGTTTTGTTTTTATACTTTGCTCTTCTAGTGTATTGTATTTTTCTTTTAATAAGTTAGTTTTTAATTGTAAGCTATCCAGAGTAATCTGGGAGTTTCGCAGTCCATAAATTAAATACATACATTTGCAAAATCTCTGCAGGCTCTTGACACCAACGTTACCAATTTATATAATAGCCCAACTCTCACTTGTGACTCTGAGCAGTGCACACAATAACAAAACCAAACCATTAAAATACAATTAAAATGTTTAAAAACAATAGTAAATTATGTTAAATGAATTCTTTTCACAGAGCAAACATGAAGGCAATAGAAAAGATATTCAAATATCATGATGTGAGTATCAGAATCATGCAAACCATGGTATGGAAGCAAAAGTTTGACTGAAGAAGTAGAGTAGAAACAGTATGGATACCTCCGAACATTGGTATTGGAGAAGACTCCCGAGAATACCGTGAATGGCAAGAAAACAGTCCTTTGGATCATTGACCAAATCAATCCAGAGAATTCATGCTAGGGACAGATGGAGCAGGCTGAAATTATCCTACTTCAGACAAATTATGCATTTGTCTCATAATTAACCACATTGTATATACCCAGCTCTCTGGAAAAGGCTCTAAAGATGGAAGAAAAGAGGATGACAAGCAGCAAAGTGAATGGAGCTCAGTTGCAATGGTGGTAAGTCCACTCTTGGAAAGACTTGAAGAGTTAGGCTAGGGACAGTTAATCGGTTTGGGGTGTGTGGGTGTGTGGATCTATTTGGTTGCTAGAAGTTAAAAATTACCTGATGGCACTTACTCGATCAATGGTCAAAACTTTGTGCTTTATATTCTGAAACAAAAATGGGTTGCGGTGGTCCTCTGGAAGGATAGTGTGCTCACTGAGAATACTTAAGAGTCAGAAGGTGTCAAGGTGGGTGATGGAGCTTGGAATCTCAATCCAGACATTTCAGCTTTGAAACAGCCCCACCTGGAAAGAGGAAAATAGGAGAATCTCTCTTCCCAAGGAAGAGGGAGTCAAGCTATTCCCCAAAGCACCTGAGGGCAGGACAAGAAGCAATGGAGAGAATCAAGGAGAGAAGCAACCTAGAACTAAGGAGAAATTTCCTGACAACTAGAACAAATAATCAGTGGAACAACTTGCCTCCAGAAGTTGTGAATGCTGCAACACTGGAGGATTTTAAGAAGAGACTGGACAACCATTTGTCTGAAATGCTATAGGGTTTCCTGCCTGAGCAGGGGGTTGGACTAGAAGACCTCTAAGGTACCTCCCAACTCTGTATTCTATTCTAATTTGCATTTATTTTGTTATGGTTACGTAGTCGCGTATATTGGAGGCGGAGACCCTTTGAGAGTTGTATGCAACGAAATTTCATTTTAATGTATGCCGATTAGTGTACATTCAAGGTGATAATGAAGTTATTTTAAGTCTAAGTCTTCCAATTCTAATGTGCACGTGTAGATCGCGTCCATTCGCACGCCCTGCACCGCACGGGCGCGCGGGGGAGAAAAGATCATCCCTTTACCCGGGCCTGGGTGGGTTAAAGGGAGACGGGGAGGCGGGTACCTGAGAAGATGTCGTAAGCGCCTCCGGGGCCGTAATGCCTGCGCCCCTGCTGCACGTCGAACACCTGTCCCAAGACGGCCAGGTAAAGCCCCGGGCTTCCCTCGGTGCCCGTGTAGCGGCTCAGCTCGGCGGCAGTTAAGACCGCCTCCCCGCCGCAATTCTGCCCCAGCCGCCACCAAGGAGCGAAGCCGCGAACCGCCAACCAGGCGACCGCCCAGCCCAGAGCCAGAGCAGCCAGCGCCGGCCGCAGCATGAGACTGGCGCTGGAACAGCTGGGAAGGGCAGGGGCCAGCACTCAAAATGGCCCCTGGAGAGTAAACGTGACGGGGGGCGCGTCACGATTTTGGTCGTCGGCTTTAGAGGTCGCTGATTGGCTTTTCTGCGCCGCTGTGTTAAGCGCCCCTGTGCCTCTAGAGAGACAGGAAAAAGTTTAGAGAAGCACGAATTCCGAGCTTCAGGGTTTCTCATGATTTTCCAATCCGGTTAGAAAATATAAGCCGTGGAAAGCAAGCAAAGAGGCTCTGACTGACACCAGTAAGGATTCGGTCCTTACATATTTTCTGGCTTGCCCGACTGTGTATCGGCAGCTGAAAGTGCTTGGGCCAGTTCGGAAACTATGCAGGAGCAAAAGATCCGATTATTATTTGGGTAGGAGACCAACTGGAAATCACAGAACGACTGTATTGGATAGACTGGAAAGCTGAAAAGAAAATCCTGGAGCTTGGAAATGCTGCTGATGCCTTTTTGGTCCTAGAGGGAAATGGTTTCTGTGGCATGAATCACTTTCCTCCAGCTCCATTGCTTGCCAGCCTCCTCCCCGCCCCTCATCTTTCCTTACCTCTGATAATGACCTGCCTGGATGAAGTCATAAGGGCATTAGAATCCCCCTTCCCTGTTTCTGCCTACCCTCCCTCTTCTCCCTATCCTTTCCCTCTTCCCTCCTCTCTCCTACCAGGCCCACTCCACTTCTTCCTCCCTTTCCCCTTCTTCATCCCCTCCCCTCTCCTACCCATCCACCTTTTTTATTCCTCTTCCCTTCCCCATCATTCACCCTTCCCATTTGTACCTTTCCTTCTCTTCTTGCCATTCCCCACACCCATTCCCCTCCATGTCCCCCTTCACTTGATCCTGACTCTCAACTTCATCCTCCCTCTCAATCTGTCCTTCTCTTTCAGCCTTTCACCCTCATCCTCATGCCCTCACCCCCACCCTAAACCTAACCCAAACTCTTCACCCTCATTTACCCCTCTAAGAGTTGGCTACTAAAAGAGGGAAGCTTCCCCAGAGTCCAGGAGCCCCACTGAAGAGCAACTTACCTCTGGGAAGGTATCTTTGCACTAAACACTGATAACTGACAGTAACTGACACTTTAGCCTGCAGGGATGAAGTCATAAAGCTACTAGAATCCCCAAGGAGATGACCAGCCTCCCTTATCCTCCTATCACAGGTCACCTGCTCCTCCACCTTTGTGACCTACATCCATGCCACACAATGGTCTCTAGGGAGCTACCAAACCAATCACTAAAGCTGCCTATCTGTCATTTTTTGTATGGAAACCATAGCTCTTTGGATGTGACTTGCCTCTTGTTATAGAAGCTCCACTAAGCACTTCAGCACTGCTGACCAGTTTAAAAGTGTACTGTTTGCTTTCTAAAGTCAGGGATTGGAAGCAACTTGCCTCTATTTAGGATAGACCTTGGAATACATTTGCCCCCTTGAAATCAACAGGACTGAATCTAACAGGCCTCACTGATTTTAGTGGCACAACTAACAATCCTCACTGATTTTAGTGGCACAACTTTGACAAACTTTGAATCCAGGCCATTGTCTGGAAAGACCAATATTTTTAAACCAAAATTATTCAGCCTGTCACATTTAGACCCCTTGCAATATACTGTATATCCTGCATTGTTTTGCTTGAGAAAATATTTTCAATTTACTTCCTTCTCCCACTGCTTAAAGTCTCTGTCTTCCACATATGTCACTGTTGCCTTGCCTTAGTCTCCTGTTTTCCCCATCAAAAAAGCAGGGCACTATAAACAGTTGAGAGATGACAGTGGAAATGGGATATGGAGGGCAAACTAAACTGATTGCAAACCTATCCTAGGGGGATCAATCTGCTTGTGTGCATCAATGACAAAGAGGGCCTCCTGCTTGAGCAGGGATAGACTAGAAGACCTCCAAGGTCCCCTTTAATTCTGTTATTCCATTATTATGACTCTTTTCCAAGGCAGAAATTTCCTCTGAGCCTCTTGGAATGTCTGTTCACAGGCACCCCGATGTCTTTCGGTGAAGAGGAGGGGCAGAGAGGCTGGGGTTTCTGCTCTTCAACTGTCTCATTTATAACCTTGCTTGGACAAAGACAACTTCAGACAATTATGCCTTGGTAATTAACTATTTTATAGATTACTACAACATGTACTGTGTGGTATTCTTTGTGATCAATTTGGTACGTTGGTATTCCAGGTTTTAGTTCATGGAATTGGGCAATATTATTTTATTCCCTTAATTTCTTCTACACAGTATACAGTAGTACATCAGTGATCTTTACAGCTTACTGTTCATTTCTACTTCTAATTCAAGATAGCTTTAATCTATAAACAGCTTGGGAGCCTAGTATCTGATGAATCATTTCGTCCCACTGCTTCTTTCCTATATCCTAAAATCATTTACAGCAGTGTTTCTGAACCTTAGCAATTTTAAGATGAGTGGACTTCAACTCCCAGAATTCCCCAGTCAACCATACTGGCTAGGGAATTGTGGGAGTTGAAGACCATCCATCCTAAAGTTATCATGGTTGAGAAACACTGATCTATAGAATATCTCTTTATGCCTCTCATGCCTTTTTATAAGTTGTCCCCAACTTTAGGTCTTCCCCCAGCGAGATACAGTCTTTGTCATCTTTTTTGATGAAAACAATTCCTCTTTTTAAAAATGCTGTTGTGATTTTTAATTTTCTCTTGATGCTTTTGTTACTGCTTTATTTTTATTCTTTATTTGATTTGGTATATTTTATATGTTCTAATATGCATGTTTTCATTGGAAACTGATTTTTTTAATGGCAGTATCATCATATTTAACTGATATTCATCCAGGATCACTGAAGATTTGTTTCAGCACATTAGCGTACAAAAGCATTCATTTACCATGTTTAAGCAGAGCCTGTTACTTCATCGTCCAATTAGGGAAGTATATTTATGAACCCCTGAAATTAAAAAAAACAATATTTTTCTCTAAAGTTCTTTTTAACTGAAAGAACACTCTCTGGGTGTTTTAATTAGTCCAAAACATATCTATGCCTAGAAAATATGCAGAATGAAGATAAACAGCAGTATCTAAAAGGAAACCAAAGGCACTAAAATAATTAATCCTGTTTATAAGAGAGGGCATTAGGGAAAAAATCCTTGAAGTTGATCCATGGAATAAATGAATGGTATAGTGTAATGTTGCAGTTTCATGATTAATAGCAATCATATTCTGTTCTTAGGTCTTTAATAGGTGGCTTTTTATTACTGATTTATTACAATAATATATATATATATATACTGCCCAATTACAAAACTCTTAGTCAGCTTTATTACAAAATGCAACCATTGCAAATAAAATATTCCTCCAACACCTGTGAAATCCATTACTTAAAAAACATACCGGAAGAAAAACGTTATCTGAGCTCAAATGCTCTTCAGGGTTTTTTTTTAAGGTTTCGCAAATACCAGGCAGGTTTGGCAATCAAACTGTCTCAGCTGTCCCATTATGTTTCTCAGGTCCTCCTTCTCCTCCTTACTCAAGAAAGCAGAACTCTTGAAGCGAAGTGTTTCAAAAGGATATTTTTATCGAGCAGAAGTGAT
>JANHFL010005342.1:88294-98442 GCA_032468155.1 Oxyrhabdium leporinum
TACCAGGCAGGTTTGGCAGTCAAACTGTCTCAGCTGTCCCATTATGTTTCTCAGGTCCTCCTCCTCCTTACTCAAGAAAGCAGAACTCTTGAAGCGAAGTGTTTCAAAAGGATATTTTTATCGAGCAGAAGTGATAGCAGGCCAAAGTAAAAGCAGCTTCTAAAGCCCCTTAGACCATACAGTTGGACTTAAGGCACTTGAAACCCCTCCCTACAGTCCGATGTGTATTGGCCAATCCACAGGTGCAAAGATGGAAACAGTCATCCTGAGGAATAGATAAGTGTGCCTTCTCAGGAAAACGAAAGAAAGTGGAAAGCGAAAGTGTAGGAAATCAAAAGTATTCTATATGATCCCCCCTCTCTCCATCAGTTGAATGGCAGTATCACTTTAGGGATCTGACATGGTTAGAGCTCTTGAGAAACTCCACTGGGCCCCCTTCCCTAAAACCTTATGTGCGACCCAGAGCATCTCTTTTTGGAATAAATGTACAGGACGGGCAGATTCTGGCTGCAAACAATCCTGAACCTACACCAGAGTCACGACGAAAACTTTTACAGGTTAAAACCTACACTTTAAATTGAACCTAGAGATCCTTTGGTAACCAAAGCAGCAACTTTAGCACCACTATTACACTGGTTTTTGATAGCAGCTGGACTGCCATGTTTGACCAACTGCAGTTGCTGGGTCACATGAAGTGTGTTACAACAGTCCAGTGTTTCTCAATCTTAGCAACTTTAAAATGTATGGAAATCAACTCCCACTCTAGTTTAATTAGTAAATTAAATCTAGTCAATAGTTAGCTCAAGGTTACACAGTGAGTGCTATGGGTAGACATTTGAATAGCTATTTAAAGTCCAATGTTCCTTTCACCTCACCTGCTCTTTCATTGTTTCAATGTTTACTTAATTTTACATTTGCCTTCCACTCCTCTCAGAAATAAACGGGGCTTTGCTTTTGTTGGAAAGCTGTTCAAAAGTAGTAATCATTGAACTGAAGTTCGGCACTGAAATGGGTTGGGTTTTTCCTGCTGGAACACCCCAAGCAGGCCAAAATTACTTTTTACAGCTCTTGCTACCCAGAATGCAAACTTGTCGAGTCCAAATCTCCAGCGTGGTTTCAGGTGAAGAAACTCCCATTGTCTCCAGAATTCTACAAAGGGGAAATTTAAAAATCAGTCACAAAGTCCAGTGCAATATATAATCCATAAGAATAATTATATCAGAATGAACTTGACTGGCATGTATGCCAGTCAATAGCTAATTAAACACTTGGGGAACATAAGTTTGTCTATTTGGGGGTATCTATTCCCCAATAAGGAATTATTTTTGCCAGTACAGGTTACCTCAATTTTTTGACTAAAAAACAAAATTATAATGTCAGCATAATGGCATGTGGGAAAGACTGGACCAAGAGACACTGTCTAGAGAAGAGTCAGATAAGAAGCAGCATTGGCTGCAGCTGCATAGTGCTCAGGGCAAGAAGCTAGTAAGACACCCTCCCTAGTTTCTTGGGCTGCAAAGGAGACCGCGGGAGAATTGTACTTTTAGACTTGCAAGAGTCTATCAATATAGCTTTACAATAAAGTAGAATTAGTTCATCTGGCTGTAAGTCCTAGCTAGTTAACCCAGTGAAGCTGGCAGTCAGGTTTCAACACACATCTTCCTAACATTTTGCATTAAGAGAATAATTTAAGCATATTAAGTTTATTTATTACTAAACCTGTTTGCTGTCCACCTCACCATAAAGTGACTTAATTCCACCTTGCAACCCCTTGAACTCCCTTTTATAGAAAACCTATACAGCTACTTCACTGTTAACATTTCGATATTTGATAGAGATGCCTTCAGCCTTCTCTAACTTGGTCTTCTAAATATGTTGGGGCTGTTTTGTTTCTGGGAATTTTGACAGACGCAGCACATCTGGATGGAGCAGGGTTGGAAGAAAATGGATTTACTAATTCTGAGTATACCGCTAGCTTTATCTGCCTATAGGTTATTACTGTATTTTCTTTTTGCTGACTATTTTGAAGGTTGCTGTTTTAGTATAAACCAATAATATTAGAAAAAAAATCCCTTCTTTGATCTTATCTAAGACTTTATCTTTTGAATTATTTGTCATCATATTACCTTTGTTCAGCATTCTGAATGAGAGATTTGGCTGCCTCAGGCTGGGCTTTTAGCAAACAGTGGTACATAGAAAAGGACTGGAGGTATCCCAGTAATTCAGAGACACTTCTGGGAACTTTATCGACAATATCTGTGATTCTGTAAAAAAAGTAAAATATCTTTTAAGGTGGAATCATAAACTTTACCCCCTGGGTTCTGCAGTCTAGTTCAGGGGTCTCCAACCCAAGCTAGCAGCTGGCTGGGAATTGAAGTCCACAAGTCTTAAAGTTGCCAAGGTTGGAGACCCCTGGTCTAGATTAATGGAATGATCCTAGGTTTACTGAGATTAGCAAAGGAAGGGCAGATGCAGTTAATGCTTAGGAAAAAGAATGCAATTTGTCAATTTAGAACAATGTCCCATTGAATAGAAACAGCTTCCCTTTCCAGCAGTAGCGTTGTCAGTTGTAATGACATTGATAAAACCGCCACCGATTTCATAAGGCAGTTTTACTTAGAACAGCTTACACCCTGTGCTGATACTTTTAATATTATCAAGCAACAAAATCCTCCTATCCCAGGCCACTGAGAAGGAATCGATAGGTAGATTAAAAAAATACCAAATCCAGTCTAAACATCTGGCTGATTGTGCAACAAAGAATAATTTATTAAAACTTTATGCTGCCCAATTCCCAATGACTCCAGGTGGCTAATTAAAAAAAATAAAAATTAAAAATGCATGGTCTGTCTCAGCACGGGACTTTGCTTCTGGACCCACCATCCAATTCTAATATCACTGCAGCCACCGGATGCATGGATATAGGATTACAACTTTGACATGCATAATTCATTCATTATTTTGTACATGGGCTAAACCCCACAATCTGCTAGCTTCACAGTAATAGAAACTCATACATCTACCACTCACCTTTCCTTATCCTGGAAGGGCAGAGCATCAAATATTGCTTTGTAGTCACCCGAAACTAATTTGACCCTTTCATGTGTATAAGGAAGAAGTTGGGCTTGAATCTGCATAAAAGAAAAAGGAGAAAGACGTGATTTCATGGTAGACACCATTGAGCTTTGCTGACTCCCTTTATCTTATAAATCAAAGTGATAGCTTCAAGGTCTTTCTCTCCATGAATTTTCCCTATGTGCACTTTCTCTCCTTAATTACAAAATTCAGTATTGCCTGATGAAACTGGCGAATGCTGAACAGATAAAAGGAAAGAGTGCATGCAATGGATCTCATTGCCAAATGACGCAGATGCCTTGCCGGATACTGAAGGCAAGACAACCATATCTGGGTTGCAAAATCCAGACCACCATTAGGTGGCAGCAAAGACTTTGGTGTTACCTCTTTGTTGCCATCTAAGATTCCTGCAGGTTTTGCAGAGGTCATGTAACTATAGGGTTAAGAAGATTCAAACCATTAATGAATAATTGAAGAGTTCTTGATGTACTGTATGGATAGTCCTTTACTTATGATCACAACTGAGCACAAAATTTCTGTTGCTAAACATGGCAATTGTTAAGAGAGTTTTTCCACATTTTACTCTCTTTCTTGCTATGGTCACCAGGTGAATCACTGCAGTTCAGTTAATAACACAGTTAAGTGAATCTCGCTTCCCTACTGACTTTGCTTGTTAGAAGTTGGTTGGGAAGGTTTCAAATGTCGGTCACAATACCCTGGGATGCTGCAACCATTGTAAATGCATGCTGGTTACTAAACAACCAAATTCTGATCACTTGATGTTGGGGATGCTGCAGGTGTTGTAAGTGGAGGGACAGGTTTTAAGTCACTTTCTTCATTAAAGTTGTAATTTTGAATAATTGCAAGATGACTGATTGTAAATTAAGGACTATCTGTATGCATGCGGCAATAGGTGCTATCACTCACCTGGGTGCTTGCACAGTGCTTACCTCCTTGAAGATCTCTGTCAGCTTCTCTGACTGATCTCCATAGTGCCACTGCATATCAAGGGTGTTGGAACACAAGATAAAGCAGCCAGACGGTTTGAGAATCCGGTCCATTTCCTTTATGAAGCGGGGGATATCAAACCAGTGCACAGCGTTAAAGGCTGTGATGAGATCTACAGAGTTATCCTCAAAAGGCAGCTCCTCTGCAGGACATGCACTATAAGAGAGAACAGCAAAGCAATGAGTGTACTTAGTATTCCTTCGCTGCCAACAAACAATTGCACTTGCCTTCTATACCATCTCCCAGTGAAACTGTAGCTGCATTTTCCCCCCCAAAGCTTTTGCTCTGTTTCAACTTGCTTACCAAAAGTTGGCTCCTTACACTCTAATTATGTGCTACAAAATTCTTTGCTAATCATTAATTAGTGAGTTTATTTCAAGCAAGATGAACAAAGATTTTTGTGGCACATTGTGTGAAGATGTACGAGCCAAAATTGTCCAAATATCCTGAACGTTTACTTACAGATACGAGACATTGAGAGGATGTGCTTCTCGCTTAGCTTCCTCAATCTGAGCTTCACTTACATCTGTTCCAACCACCTTTTCAAAATACTTGGCCAGCAGGAGACTATTTTGACCTGAGCCACATCCCACATCCACTCCTAGCTGGAAGCAATTCACCTTTGGAGGGAAAATAGCAATAAATCTCAAAGTCACACAGTGTTTTATAGCATTATCTTCTTCAATATTTTATAAAAGAAGAGTTTTTAGTTTTCAACAACCAATTGTTACCATCTAATTTATATACGTCTTCTTGCCACTGAGGAACTACCTTAATGTCATGGAAATGCACAGCTTGCTTGAGTTCCCTGTCTGAAAGATAAAATAACTGATCTCTGCTGCCTTTTTGTTTCTAAAGACGCTTGAGGTATTATGACCTCAGAGGTATTTTCAGAAAATAAAAATGTTAGGCAGTCACTCGTTTGTGTGTATGGAACTGACGAAAAAGCAGAAATTTTGCGGGGCTGGGGTGGCTGAGAGATACAGATGGGAGGCTATCAAGAGCTTATGATCATGAATTACCAACCTTGAATTAAATTCAGGAAAGGATCTCATAGTACAGGGGTGTCAAACTCGATTTCATTGAGGGCTGCATCAGGGTTGTGTTTGACCTTGGGGGGCCAGGTGGGTGTGTCCAGGGTGGGCGTGGTCAGCTCAACATCACTCATGTCAGGGGCACCTGTGGCAGCCGGGCAGGGCTGGGGGGGATCCACTGACTCCAGCGGAGGAAGGTGAGACCAGGGAGAGTGCCAAACCTTTGTACTCCAGAGAAGCTTTGCCTTCCTTCCTTCCTTCCTTCCTTCCTTCCTTCCTTCCTTCCTTCCTTCCTTCCATCCTTCCTTCCTTCCTCCCTCCCTCCCTTCCTTTCCTCCCTTCCTTCCCTTCTTTTTCCTTCCTTGCTCTCTTCCCATCTTCCCTTCTTTTTCTTTGTCTTTCCTCCTTCCCTTTCTCTTTTCCTGTCCCTTCTTGGATGCTCAAATGCAAAAGGGGAAACATTTCCCCTTTTGTTTTGTTTTGCTTTTAGTTTGTTTTGCTAGCCCTCTGCCAGTGAAAATGGAGCATAAGCTCCATTTTCGCTAGCAGAGACACCGCAGGCCAGTCCTTTGCCGTTCCCATGGATGCCCTGCAGGCCAGAATTAAGCATGATGCAGGCCGGATCCGGCCCACGGGCCTTGAGTTTGACACCCCTGCCATAGTAAATTAAGACAAATTAAGCAAAATACATAGAAACATGTACCCCATTCTCCATCCAGGCAAAAAAAAAAATGCAGTTTGTACCATAAATGCCTACTTTTTTTTTTTATTCTTGGGCTTTTTATTCTTGGGCCTCACAATGATTCTACCTTCCTCTAGGCCAGTGTTTCTCAACCTCAGCAACCTAAGATAATGGATCCGACTCCCAGCAGACTCCATGACTGGCTGGGGAATTCTGGACGTTCATACATCTTAAAGTTGCTAAGGTTAAGATACACTTGTGGCATAGACAGTACCACCACCAGATGGATTCAGCTTGTGATTCTCAATGGAACCATATCTACGTGGAGGGAAGCATGCAGTGAGGTACCTTGAGGTTCTGATTTGGGCCCAAAGGGCTCTTCAATGACTTCATAAATGACCTAAATGAGAGGATTGGTGGCACACTGATAAAATTTTCAGGTAACACCAAGTTGAGGGGAAATTGCTAATATTTTCGAAGACAGACTCAAGATTCAGAAGGATCTTGACAGACTTGAGCATTGGGCCCTATCCAACAAGAAGCAGTTCAGTGATATAGCCCTGGACGTAGGCAGGAAAAAAACAAATGCACAGGTACAGGATGGGTAGTACCTGGCTCAATAGTAGTGCCTGTGAGAGGGATCTAAGTGTCCTGGTGGCTCACCACTTACGTATGTGTGTTGCAGCTGCAAAAAAAAAGTCAACACAGTCGTAGGCTGCATCAACAAAGGGATAGCATCAAGATAACTGGAAATGATAGCACCCGTCTATACTGGAATACTGCACCCAGTTCTGGTTACTATGATACAAAAAAGATATGGGATATCTGGAAAGAGTACAGAGAAGAAGAACAAAGATGATAAAGAGGTCTGGAAGCTAAATCTATGATAAACATTTCAGGGAGTTAGGTATGTTTAGCCTAATGAAGAGAAGGCTCTGGGGAGATATGACAGCAGTCTTTCAATATTTGAAGGGCTGCTACAGGAAAGGGCACTGGCTTATTCTCCAGAGGACCTGAGAGAAGGACAAGAACCAAAGGGGATATCCAACCTGCAAATAAGGAGGAATTTCCAGACAGGGAGAACAATTAAAAAATGGAACAGCTTGCCTCCCGGAATTGTGGATGATCCATCACTGGAGGTTTTAAAGACAAAAAATTTGTCTGGGATGGTATAAGGACTCTTGTGTTGGGTGGGGGTTGGACTAGAAGATCTCCAACATATCTTTCATTCTTGTGATTCTATGGCTTAGGCAATCTCTGATTGCTTGTGACTCTCCAACTTTGTTCTTTGCACAGTATTGCTAATCTAGCATTTTGTTCCCAGAATGACCTGTTTATCTATCCTTTCCCATGTTCAGCTTTTAAAAAAAAAAATCTTTGCTAGCAGGCATCCCTTTTCATTTTATTAGATTTACATACATTTGAAATATATGATGGTTCTCTCCATCTTTTGCCTTTTAATTTATTTTTAAATAAATAAATAAAAATAAATAATTGCTTGTTCCAGTTGTTTTACTTTTATTTACTTTTGGGGAATAACATAACATTTGATATCTAGATTACTAATCCACCAAATTTTCTATCCAGAGAATAAAAGAATGATTTTAAAAATGTTATAACTTTGTCAGAAATGTTGAAAACTTGGTATGCCTGCAATATATATTTTTAAATCTTACATGCTCATTTTTATGGTTTGGGGGCACAGAAAGCTGCCAGATGAAAGCATGTCCCATCTTTTTTGAGCCAAAACAGAGGATGCAGACTGTATAAATGAAATATAAATAAAGCAACTATTCTGCCTCAGAGTCACAGGCTTTCACTAGCAAAACTGCTTTATTCCAAATCAAACGTTAGTCTGACTATCACTTCGGAATGTCAACTCTATGTAACTTGGTATGCAAAGAGCAATTTAAAAGTATCTCTTCTCTGAAATGCAAAGATTCTAGTCTTCATGTTTCTAAGTGCTGAATGTTTTGTTTTGTTTTAATTGGGGGGTTCTCCACCCCGACAAACAGGAGCTGTTCTTACTGGAGAAGGAATTTTCCCTGCTGCAGTTGGATTCAGTGGACCAGTTTCAGTTGGATTCAGTGGACCAGTTTCAACCAGCGACTGCACGTCCCAACGCAATCCGCTCTCCCATCTTTACCTTTTTCTCTAGGAACGCGACGATCACGGCTTGCAAATTCTCCTGAAGCGAGAGCCTGTATTTCTTATAGAAAGCAGCGTGATCTTTATCATCAAACAGGCGAGTGGCCATTTCTTAGCAACAGAAGAACTTCTAAACTTTGACAGAGAAAGACTGGTGTGTGTGTGTGTGTGTGTGGCTGACGTCGCCTCTACCCATCTCCGCCTTCAATATACACACTGGAAGGCGGAAAAAAGCGGGACGGAGTTTGCGGAATGGCTCCTTTGTGCCTAAACCGGTGGGCCGCTTTAGGGATATTTTTTAGCATCGTATTTCCAAACGTGATTGGTTCTCCGAGAGGGAGGCAAGAACCAATGGGTGGAAGCTTTACAGAAAAAGATCCAAGTTTGAAAAAAATCGTTCTTATAATCAGGAAATTATTCTTTAAGACTGAGTTTCTCAACCTCAGCAATTTTAAGCTGTGCAATTTTATAACTGCTCCGTCATTGGAGGTTAATTCTAATTCTGATTAATTCTTATGTGTTAATACATATTCCGTGAAAGCCCTAAGAGACTGCTTTTTGTCCTAGCACAATCTAACTTCTGGAAGATCTTTGTTAAAAATCCTGTGTCAGGATTTCAGAAATAAAGGTTGGCTAGCACTTTGCTTGAGATAATCTGAGGATTCCTGCCCTCAGCGGGGATTGGACTAGTTGGACACTCAAGAAAAAGACTGGACAGCCATTTGTCCAGAATGATGTATGGTCTCCTGCCATTGGCACAGGGTTGGACTAGAACAGGGGTCACCAAACTTTTGGACCTCAGGGACCACTACATTCATAATTTTAAATCCCGCAGACCACTAATATGAATCCAGTGCGCCACTCGCTGAAGCACCTGGACTCCCAGTGACGGGATGGGGTCATTCAGGCATTTAGCTTGGCCGCCTGTTTCTGCACTCAGAAGAACACTCGAAGAGCCATTTGGACCCATTTCCTACAGAAAACAAAACACCGGGATCTCTCATCTCTCTCTCTCTCTCTCTATCTGTGTATCGCTCTTTCTCATCTCTCTATCTCTGTCTCTCTCTCACCTCTCTCTCTCTCTCCTCTACTCTCTCTCCCCCCTCTCTGTCTGTCTGTCTCTCTCTTCTCTCCCTTTTCTCTCCCTCATCTCTCTCTCTCTCTCTCTCTCTCTCTCTCATTCTGATTATCTGGCACTCTCTGGGTCTCGCTAGTACGTCTTTGGTGCTGAACACACCTCAGTCACTCAGGGAGATGCACAACCTGCTCTCTGTCCTGAGATACTTGCCCGACCCGGCTGCAGCCGATGCTCTGTGTTGTAATGGGCTCCAGGAGGAGGAGGGGACACCATCGCCCCCATTGTGAAGCACACTAAATTTAACTATGCTGCAAGAGCAATGGGCTGGCCATGTAGGCACCAACAGCAGTAGCCAAGAGAAACAGCTGGGTTGGGCCAGTGTCTTGGGACTGAGAGGAAATCATGCATCTCCCTGTGAGACTGAGATATGCGGAGCACTAACAAGGACCAGAAGAAACGCCCGTGAGACCCAGCAAGATATGAAGCTTCGCTCCCACTCTGCAATATGGAGTGAATCTCCATCCCCCACTCTTACCTTCTCGGGCCAGGTGAGGAGTGACTGGGAGGAGAGGGCGAGGGGCGTGGCCAGCCAGTGGTGGGTTCAGCCGACAGGAAGCCACAGCAGGGGGAAGAAAGAACTGCGGGTTGCTGATACCCGTTGCTTTGGCCCGTCTGTGCTGCCACCCCCCCTTGCCGCAATAGCACCATTACCTCGTTCCAGCCGGTGAGGGCTGCGGTACTCCTTGCACATTCATCACCTGCAAAGTTGCAAGTTGCACATACCTCCCTCTACGGTGGAGATTTCCAGCCCCACCATGAGCTGTCTATCTGGTCCCATATTCCAGAGCTCTAGTCACAGGACTGGCCCATTGGTCATCCTGGAGAAACTCCTCCACCTGGGTGCACTGCGGACCACCAAAATTTTCTCGCGGACCACCAGTGGTCCGTGGACCACCGTTTGATGACCTCTGGACTAGAAGACCTTCAGGGTTCCTTCAGCCCCCTTACTCTATGTTCTAGATCAGAGGTGGGGAACTATAGTCCTTTTATGACTTGTGGACTTCAACTCCCAGAATTCCTGAGCCAGGCTAGCTCAAGAATTCTTGAGCTAAACTGGCTCAGG
>JANHFL010005343.1:12163-33353 GCA_032468155.1 Oxyrhabdium leporinum
ATCTATCTATCTATCTATCTATCTATCTATCTATCTATCTATCTATCTATCTATCTATCTATCTATCATCTATCCATCCTCTATTGCTATATTATTATTATTTTTACCAAAAGGTACTATGCAAACTTAACCATCATGTCTCAAGTCAGCCTGGGAGATGTAGACTTTCAAAGGGTTTATGATGTAATCTGTTGCCAAGGGTTCCTGAACAAATTTAGCATTGTGGGGTCAGAGGACAGATTTCTTCATGATTTGGGATTTGTTGTTTTTTCCCCACAATAGAAAAATGTGTAAATTGAATTCCCTCACAGTTTTATGCTGAGACTACTGTTTTTTTTTAATCTTTTCAAAAATTACTTGGAGTTAGAGATGAACTTTGAATGGTGATATTTGCTAATAACACCAAATTGCTAAATGAAAAAGTTTCAAAGAGTTTGCAAGAAACTTTAAAAGAATCTTGCGAATTTAATAATGACATTTATTCAATGTAAAAACTGCAACATATTGCAATTAGAGCAAAAATTGCAACCTGATTATTGAAACTTAATGACACTAATTGACCTAACTGGAAACTTCTAATGACCATAAGAAATGGTTGACCCCATGAGAAACCGTTGGGGGTGGGGAAATACTTTCTATGGAAGAATCAATAGCATTGAAAATAGAACAATAATTTGTAATGCTGATAACATATTTATAATGTGATTAGACTTTGAACACTGTGTGTTAATCAGGTTACTGTGTTTCTAAAAAGGTGATATAGCTGTGCATGACATACCAACAAAGCCAACAAAAATGATTAGAGGGTGAAGCATGGATCTTTTATGAAAAAATAATTTCATACAAGGCAAGGAAAATGTAGAAATAGATGTTTGTTTCTTTCTTAAATATCAGAACTTAGGCTCATGTAGTTCTGATATTTAAGAAAGAAATAAAGTTCTCTGTCTACATTTTCCTTGCCTTATACGAAATTATTTTTTCATAAAAGATGCCTTACCCTCTAAACATTTTTGTTTGCCTTGTTGGCATGGAGTGCTAATCAGAAGGCAAATTTCTGAGAGAATGGTCTTTTTATTTTGACTCACTAAAGTAATAAGATGACATATTGCACTGTTAGTTTTTTAAAATACATTTCTTTGAAACTTTTCACAAAAAAATGTAATACATATGTATTAAGGAGAAACTTCCTAACAGTAAGGACCAGTGGAACAGCTTGCCTTCAGAAGTTGTAGGTCCTAGTTCATCACTGGTGGTTTTCAAGAAAAGAATGGACCACCATCTGTCTGAAATAGTATAGGGTCTCCTGCTTGAGCAGTCGGTTGGACTGGAAGACCACCAAGGTCCCTTCCAGCTCTATTTTGATTGATTGATGTTATTCAACAATGAATGTGGAAAATAATTCAAGGTAAAGTACTGCACCTAATACTCCCAGATGGAATCTGTATATCTTTACTAAGAGGACAAAAATATTGGTATTACCTAGATTCTTTATTGCTTGTTTGCATAATTTGCTTAAAACAATATTGTACTGTTATGCCTATGGGAGATTTGATTTCCTGTGATCTTAAAAGATAGAGAAAAGGGGCAGTGGCTATTTTTTGGCATGTTTTTATTCTCTATAATATGAAAAATAGCCCAATAGGAAAATAAGGGGCAATGTTTTGAGATGTTAGATTGATTTCTTGGGAAAGAACCATGAGATAGAAATAACATCTCCTCTTTTTATATCATTATTAATTTTCCAAGCCTGAGTGCAGTAAAAACTTTTTATTAAGTTACTGAATATAGAAGTTGTAAAGGAAATACGTTTATATTACAAAACTATTCAATTTATGCACAAATATACCAGGATACACAAGAGTAGTAACAATGTTTAAATACATGACCTCTTAAAAGATACTGGCAATATATTTTTTTATAAATTTTTATATTATATCTTTAATATAAAAAAAGCTTAGTACAACAGCACATACCACTCAAAAGAGAAAAGAAAAAAGAAAAGCAATCAAAAAGATCAAAACATAGTCTCTCCAACAGCCTACATCAAGTTAAGTAAGGATTAACACCAGACAAACGATGAGAAAACAATACCCTAAATAAGGAAGTACCAAGTACATTCACCAAAACTGGCAGGACAAGCCACTGTATATAAACAGTGAGTAAACAGAGCAAATCCTACATTCACTAGCACCGATAATGTTACCTATTATAGTTGGATAATAACAATAGAAATAGCACTTAGACTTATATACTGCTTCATAGTGCTTTACAGGCCTCCCTAAGCAGTTTACAGAGTCAGTATATTGTCCCCAACAATCTGGGTCCTCATTTTACCGATCTTGGAAGGATAGAAGACTGAGCTAACCTTGAGCCGGTCAGAATTGAACTCCTGGCAGTGAGCAATGAGTTAGCCTGCAATACTGCATTCTAACTACTGCGCCACCACAGATCTTAATGAAACATCTATAACCAAACAACCAAGCTCAGGGAACGCTAAAGATTCCATTGCTACTTTAATTTATAAGATTAAATACCTTTTCTAAAGCAGCATATTTAGGGGGCTTTAGTAAAGTATATCTTGCAATAAAAACATAGATCAGTGACTTCATTTCTCTTTTTTAGCTTCTCTCCTTATCAAACACCATCAAAGACCCCCAAATGTATTGCTTTAGGGAAAAGTATTTAATTTTATAAGGTCTACCCTTTGGATTAGCTTTCACTCAGCAGAAATGTATGCTTTAAAAAGTTCAAGGAGAGACAGAAAGGAAATATTACCTTTTCTCCTGTTTCCCTACTTTACAATTCTTAGTTTAAATCCTTATCAAAATCAGTTTTAATTTTTGATGTGACTTCTGAATTCTCTTTCAAATCATTAGACCCAATCTAATGATTTATTCTGATCCATTAGGGCAATGTTTCTCAATCTCACTGACTGGGAAATTCTGGGGGCTGAACTCCACTCTTAAAATGACTGAGGAAACACTGCTGAAGGGACTAACTTTAATTGTGATTCATGTTATATGCCAAACCATCTTCTTTCTAGAGAGATCAGGATTTTTAGATACATGCAAAATGAATACATTAACATAATATGGCTGTTGCTAAGCATGGCCTTCCTGGTTTCCCTTGGCAAGCAGTGTGACAAGAGACTATTCAGGCAGTTCTCATAAACCATGAGAAGAAGCCATGACAAATCCAAACCGAGGGCTGAGGGAAGAAAAATAAATCCCTTATAGTCTACTTTGTAGTTCAAATTGCCATTTAGGATAAAAGACCTTGATGTCACCTGTGAAAATTTGGCTTTCATCTGTTGGAAGAGCCTGTTAGACATTTTAACTATTTTGCAAAATTTAAAAAAAATTTTTTGACTTTTTATTGATTTGCAAGCTTCAGTATTTATAAAATTTATTTAGGCATACTTATGATATATTTTTAGAAATGCATCTAAATTAATTTTTAAAAGGAAGAATACAGAAATGGGGAGGGCAAAAAATCTGTATAAATGCTTGTGAAACACAGGTCCTGCTATTTTCAATTCGTGCTTATCATCAGAAAGAGAAACAGCTTCTACCTACATGTGTGTGACATTTTTTGTAATATTTGTATTTCAACATTTCCTCAAAGAATACAAGGATATTTGTATCTTAACTTTCCCTTGAGGAATTTCTTCAAGTATTTTAGACTGTTTTATCTATATAAAGATATTGTGAGCTAAAATATAGTGATTGTATGTAGCAGTGGATCTTAGATAACTTCAACAGTAAATACTGTTCCTTCTTTTATAAGAATGGATAATGGGCTTCTGGTGGTTTAATCCTACATCCTGCTATAGTGATTCTAATTTTCTGTTTAAATATAAAGAAGGACCAACATGTCCTGAGGAAAAAAAAGATAGAGAAACTTGTCAGATCCAATTCATCAACAATTAAAATAAATGTTTGCTCAGAAACTAAAATCATAGCCTGGAGTAGGTTCTTTGAGCTAATACAGCTCAATGTTGTCTAAATTGGCATCTTGGAGATGTGCTGACACTAGAATAATATATGTGCAACTTATGTATACTGTATGTGAGCTTTTGAATTAGTCCTTTATTAATAAAATGTAAGGATCAAATAATCAGTGTGGGCAAGATTTCATTTTTAAAATTGACAGATGTCAAAATCTGTCATTTGAATGAATTTGTTCTGCATTTTGCTATCAATTGTTTTTGATTTTTTCTTTTCTCTGTGTTATAGCTATGCTGTCCTCGCTACGAGTTACCCTGTGCGCGGCTTGACATGCAACTAAACCCACCTGTCCTCCAATAAACCAGACTGTGTGCGTAGATCTGGGTTCTTTATTAAAGGAACAGGATGGGTGAAACTGAGAAAAATAGAAATGAATACAGTGAGAACCCAAACACAAAATAAGAGGTATTGAATTGCTGGCGAGCATAACAATTAACAAATACTGATAAATCTAAATCTCAGCAGTGGTAGGTACTGTGTATATGGAAGGTGGAATTTTGTCCTGAGATGAACGTGTATCATGGATTAGATTGGATTTTTCCCAGTGCTTCTGTTTCCTCAGAATGCTAAAAGAAATAGAGTCTGGCTTCCCAGGATGCACTTGTTTTTAGAATAAGAGTTATTGGGAAGCTGGATCTCTTAAAGCAGGGTGTCAAACTCACGGCCCGCAGGCTGGATGTATCACGTGCTGGCCCCATCCCCGCCCAGTTTAGCAAAGGGGGAAAAAGTCCTGATACATCACGTGACACTGCCATGATGGCGCAAGTTTGACACCCTTGTCTTAAAGGGTCAAATCAGTTTCCAAACAATAAAGATTGGTATTTGGCCCCAGCCAATAGATGCGGCCAGACAACAACAGTGTATACAGAAATTATATGCTGAGGAGCATGACAGTAGCAATAAAACAGAACAACAACAAAAACTACAACACAAATAAATCTGAAGGTCATCATCTTAAGCAGAACTTAGTTAGTTCTTTGTTTCAATTTCTTGCCAGTCAGTCTGTTAAGATGAATTAATTTGTACATAGAAGACTAATTGTTTAATAATTCTGTTCACCAGAGTGCTCTGGTTAGTGCATTATGTAATTTCATTTCTCTTTTGAGAGTGATGTACACTTGCTCATGGCTTCTAATAGAAGATAATAGCTGAACTAGAACATCTAATATCAAAACACAGTTCACTAGCTGTTGCTCTTGATGTGGGCAACCTTTGGGCACTGGGCTTTCACTTTCCTCTTTACAATTATTTTTGACATAATGCCAAACATTGCACAAACAAGACTATTTTTTAGCATTCTCAAAAAGGTCCATTTTTTGTTCTTTTCAGTGCACTAAGCCAATAAAAAGAATTAAAATATATCCCTTCCTTAGTTTCCCACTGAAAAGCAGAAGGAAATCCTGCCATGATTGGATGCTGAATTTTAGCAGCCAAACACAGGGCTCTGGAGACCTTACATCGGAGGTATAATGACTGTATTTTTCCTATCAGTTGTGGGTTGCCTGTCCTTGTGCCATTATTATTCATAGCTATGTTTTCCCTTAAAACAAATGAACACAGGCAGACACAAACATCCTAGACTAAAATAAAGGATTGTGTTCCATTGATTATTATTCAGATCAATGGGAAGTCAACTAAGTAGTTTCAAAATAAAAAATCTATTAGTTTCATGTATACTTTATTGGATTTTTAATTGGGTGAAAAACCTGTACAGGTTGCAAAACTGTTCCAAGAGAGAAGCAGACTAAATACGTGAAGACTTGATATGTCTGTGTACCTTCTTAATTGCTAAATTGTTTTCTATGTTTAATATGGATTAGGTATGAATTTTGGGGAGGTCATTACAGTAATTAGTTTGAAAATGTTATATCAATTGATTAGAAAACTTCAGTGTTATAGGCAGCAGAATTTTTCACTTTGAAAAAAAGAACAAATGTGAAGAAAACAAAATTACCAATAACATCCATTTTCAGTCTACTTATTTTATTTCATTTTTAATGACATCAGCGTAATGCATTTGCTTATTGTAAATTAGCCTTTTTCCTCCAGAAAGAAAGAAAAGAGAGAAAGAAAAGTCACTCAAAACTTTCTCTTCAAGATTTGTTTCATCTTTTTTTTACTTCCAACTTTCCTGTCTTCAGTTCTTGGGAATAAGGAAATTGCACAGCTTCAAATGGCATAATTCATTCATGTCAATTCATGAAAATAGAACACCCTATGTTTCTGCAATCAACCTCCAGTCTGCAAGGATACTGTATATGCAAACCTATTTACGGTAATTGGCTTAATACTGTGACAATCATGCTTTCTTCCCTAGATCTTATTGCATTCCTGGTTTTTTTAACTCTTGCATTCCCTTTGTAAATAATTAATGTATAAGGAGATCCAAGCACACTATGTAAATGTAAATGTAAATACATACATACATACATACATACATACTTACATACATGCGATACTTTAAAAAATAAAAATAAATAAAGTAAATAAATAAATAACAACACTATTTCTTTCTGTTAGAAAAAGTCATACAATAAGTGATCAGCTAACCAGAAACCACTTGTGCCTAGGTATACAGCTGATCATTCTTGTTTATCTCTCATCTCTCTGTGGGTCAAGCCAAAGAACCAGGGTTGACTTTGAATGGATTTGTCCATGTCCCTTATCCACATCTATAGATTTATAAAACTTTTATAAAAAATAAAAGTTATTTAATAAATTAAGACCAAGGATGCTTTGTTTTCCGTTAAGGATTTGCATTAATTCTGACATGCAAATCATGGCAGTAATCTGTTTTTTGAAAAAAAAAATGAAAATTTATCACAATATATTAACAACAGTTTTGATCTATCTTCCACATGGTTAAATTTCAAAAGTCCTCAGCACCCACTGTGTTAAGAAATGTTATATTCCTGTATAATGGTAATGGACAAAAATAGCTTATTTTATATTCACACCTTCAAACTCACACTTGCTGTTAGTTGGAATAATAATTGTTTCACTCTCTTGCAGTGATATTGTCCAGTGTTGTCCAGTCTGTTTCACTGTAAATGAGATGAATCAGTCAATTGCACCAGCTGGCTAGTTCGTTGTGTTTACCAAATATTCACTGGGAAACTGTCCTTTCCATGATTGTTATATTATGTGCATGATTATTAATGTGACATTCATGTCTTTCCATTGTAAAAGTATAATCAATATTATAATGCAAATTACTGCAGCGTGAGTATGTGAAATAATCACAGAAATTGTTTACTTTATTACTATCTACCATATGAGATCATTGCTGATTGCTGTCTTACTCATCCATGAGAAGAGAGAGTTCTCTCTTCAGGCTAATCTTACTTGACTGCTATGGGAAGCCGAAATATTGAACTAGAGAAATGACAGTCTTCCAGTTGAGATTGTGAGAACAAATTGGAAAATATATCTGGGCAATTTTCTGATCAGGGCTCTGATGCCAATGGTACCAAAAAGGAAATTAAAACTGATGTAAATTAAGTGGAATACAGTGTGAAGTATACTCTCAAGTGGACAACAGCACAAAACCACTAACTTAATAGATGCAATTCCATGATGTTCATTAGATTCTATTCATGTCTACTCCAAAGTAAGTTCCATTGTGTTTAATAACATCTATACTGAAGCAGTTAAGTACAAGATATGAATCTGAGGTGATGTGAGCTAGAATCCAAAATAGGCCCAAGCCTAATATTTCACTGCATTTCTCACATAATCATGAAATCTATAACCAACCCTTGATTGAACACATCCAGAAAAAGGAAGTCTATCTTTTCCCTAAATGATTGGTTCCCCATTTGACCTACTTTGACTGCTTGGAAGCTTTTCTACCAATACCTGCCACAAACCATTACTTTGGAATGATAAGGAATAGTCTATGGCTTATTATGTAACGTTGCTTCAGATTGTGAGAGAATATGATATTTTCTTTTTAAGGCATGCATTGAACAATATACAGCTGATCCCTGCTCATAAGACCTAGTTTTCTATCATCGGATCAGTCTTACTCCCATTCTTTGCTCTCGTTTCCATTTGTCTACATTCTACCTAAATTGAGATTCCCAAAACTAGATACAGTACTTCAGATGAATTCTGAAACAGGATAGCTTTGTTGACATAGCCTAAAATTGTGCTTGTTCTTTTAAAAAAAAATAGCCATGTGATTAGAATTCCTAATGAGATCTTTTCTTCAAAAAGTTTCTTGCAGAATTTGAGGGCTGAGATATGTGTGGGAGTACACAGGGTTGGCCTGGGGGTTGGACACAACAATGATGGATTGTAGCCTTTCCTTTCGGTGCCACAACTCCAATTAAATTATCCCCTGAATTGCTATTAGAGAAGGAAACTTTTTCAGCTTGTCTACCTTCCACAGTACATCTAATGAATAGATAAATATATTTCTTCCTAGTAAAACAAAGAAATCTCTCCAGTGTTTGACTCTAGAACATCATAACAAGTGTAAAAAAAAAGATGTTTCTCTGCCTTCTTGCAAAAAGGAAGCATTTCAAATTAATTTTGAAAGTAGCAGCACAAATCAAGTTAAATGACAAGCCCCATTTGCTCCTAGCCTTTTGTTTATAAATTCATTGAGTTGAGAAATCTCTACTTGGCAGGAAGGAATACGGAAGGATTTTGATGCTCTTTTCTTACTGAATAGCAAGTGTCACAATGAAGTTGGATGATATTCTATTGCTCATTCATAAAGCAGTGAAATGAGGAAAATGAGTAATAGCTTGGCACTGAATCATGTGGGCTCTTGATATTCCATAATTAAGTCTTAGTTACAAATAAGGGACTGTCAAAAAGAAAACAATGCTTTCCCAACATCTGTTTGATATTGCTCAAAGATGCAAACAAAAGAGCAATACTCCTAGAAGAGTAGGCTTTTTTTCCCAACCCTAGTTGACCTGCAAGGGCTTTTATCTTTCTGCAATTCAATGCTGGTCAAGTTCTGCCCATACTAAAAATATGTCTAAAACTGGTGTATGGTTGAATGCCCTGCAAGGATTACACCATATGATGCAAACATTTCCTAAGACTGTGCAAAATGAGAAATAGATTTTCAATATCCAAAACTGTTGCTTTCAAGCAACTTTTCAAATCACTTATTTGTCTCTTCCTCTGCTTCTTCTTCCCTCCCTCGAGCACAATTCACTGCTGTAATTATGTGGCTTTTCAAATCCATTTTCTCACAGAGGATAGATTGGTAACAACATCCCATAAATTCCACTTTAATTCATTCTGAGGCTCCATTTCTAGGGAGTTATACTGCATCCTGGCCATGTTTGTTTGCTGTTATACTTTCAAGAAACAAATAATTTGCCTGGCAGCAGGATAGAATTTTATATTTTAAGGCCCAAAGAGAACATTACAATCCCCATATTTGATGGATAACACACAATTTGATGAATTAGTGAGTTACATCTTGGGTTGGCAATTTTGTTTTGCAGGCACAATCATGTCAGCCCCCAACTAGAAACCACTTTTCAATTCCATAAATTGAAGCAAAAGGGAAGTTTTGTTTCTGAAGTTTTAAAAATATATAATCTGCATTCCTTCTTTGCATCCTATTCCATTGCGTGGAAATTAATTATATTTTACATGGCTTAATATTAGAAACGTGTGGAAAAATCACCTGATTTTTTTTCTCCTACCAATTGTTAATGTTTGCAGGCAGAGAATTACTGTAGCTGTTGAAATTTTTTTCATGGATGAATTTTAGTACTTTAGCATTTGTTTGGTTATGACATAGCCAAGGTGCCTGGGTGAATGTTTTATTTATTACATTTCTCTCCAGCTATCTGCAGACTCTCTGACTTCTCCCATTTCAGGAAGCAACTTCTCCAATTAGGGTTTTTTCCCCCTCAGAAACTCAGAGCAGTGAAAGGTGCCAGTAACACCATCTGCCAGATTCAACAATAAATACTATCGGCTGAACAAATATCCTAATTATTGAATCTCCAAATCAAGTACGGCACCAACTCACCAATTATGTCTGACCTCAAAAAACCCTCAGCAATCTCAGATCTGGTTAGTTTTGGGATGGGAGTGATAAGGAAACCTTGGTCTGTTGTCTGAACTGGAAAACAAAAAATGCATTTTATTTATTCATTTGTTTAATTTAAATGATTTATCTGGCTGTCAACCTCCCAACACTGACTCTGAGCAACATACAGGTATTTAAAAAACTACAGCATTGCCAAAAACAGCAACAAATCATTTTTGCACTGTTGCCAAGAGAATGATATGAGATTTGACTTTGACAAGGGAATCTAACTTTTTTATGTTGCCCCACATTGGATGCTAGTGGCAGGGCTACTTGGGGGCTCTAATGCAGGGATGTCAAACTCCTGCCCCGTGGTCTGGATGCATCACCGCTGGCCATGCCCACACCCGGTTTAGCGAAAGGGTAAAAAGTCCTGCTACGTCACGTTACACTGCCATGACGATGTGAGCTTTGACACCCCTGCTCTAAGGGCTATTTCTGCTCTTGCTTCAGCGTGACATGACTTACAGGTGAACAATATACGTATAAGACTGGTGAATGCTAAAGATCTATTTTGGTAATACTGTGCAAAAACAAAAAAAGGAGATGGATGCTTATTTGATAATAATTTGATGTTGCTGTGCATGTTTATGACATCACTTCATGAATTAAGCATGCTCCAATTGAAAGCTAGAGCTGTTACATGCTTATGCACATGTCACTGAGAAACTATTATGTATAAGTCCTTGACCTATGAGTCCAATTAGGTCTGGAATTTCTGTTGCAGATTGTGATCATCAGAGCCAATTTTACAACAATTTTACGATGGTTGTTAAGTGAATCATGGGGTCATTAAGTGAATCCAGCTTCCCCAATGGTGTTTTTTGCTGGAAATCAGAAAAAAGGTCACACATCATGATCGCATGACTGCAAGCCACTGCAACCAGTCCTATATGTGTTTACATGATTGCACAGATGGTGCAACTGTTGTGAGTAAAAATTGCAAGTCACTTTTTCCAAGGCCATCATAACTTTGAATGGCCATAAGTCAGGACTGCCTGAAGGGGACTCCCTAGAGGATTGATTAATTCTCACCTGTTTCAAAGAAGTCGAGAGCCAGAAAGAAAATTATCAGAAATGAAGTTTGCAAATAGAAATCTGCTTAATTGGCTGAAATTTTCTAATTTGTAATAATTAAGCTTCCCTCTCCTATTTTACATCCCTATGTAAAGGAAATCTATAAGTTGCGTTCAGACATGACACCAAATCATGATTTGGTATTTTATTAAACCCATGCTAGGTTATGAATCATGATTTGAAAGGATTTGATTTGGTATTTTGTTAAACCCATGCTAGGTTATGAACCATAATTTGAAAGGATTTTCCAAACAAGGCTATTAAAGGATAACTGGTCTACAAATTGCATTTATTGTCAGCTCTTTACTTCAAGGAGCTGCTACATAATATAACTACAACACTGATCCATGCAAATAAAAATTTAAAAACAAACAGTTGTAAGCCATGGTTTTTCTGTCCTATGTCTGGAAATTCAAATCACATGTGAATGTGGTCCTGTACTGTATGTGGCCATAAATTTACATAATATCTGAAGTGAGCAGAAATGCATTAGAGTTGCATTACATATGGGAGTGAGAGAAAGGAGGGAGGGAGGGAGAGAAGGAAGGAAGGAACAAATGGAAAACCAGCAAGAATATTTAATTTGGCCCTTAATGCTTTAGCACATTCAGTATTGTATAATAATAAATATTTTCTGGCAACATTATTAGCAGTTTGACTATACATTGTAACCAAGCCCTATAAATAAGAGATGGTGTACGCACCTCTTTCAATGCTTTCATTGATCAAACATCCTGAGGCAGGCAATACATGAAAAGAGGCATTTTATTGCAATTAGCAGCTTCTCTATAACAAATCAATCTGGTACTGCAGAGGAAGAAAACCTCCCCTATCAATCTATAGATTATGTACAAGGTACAGATCAATAATCTTGTGCCCGGTGCTGTGAATTGACTGCAAAAGCTTCATTGGATGTTAATGTGAATAACATGTTTTTCTTGCTAAATTCTTGTAGACAACAAATTAGGAATGTAAAACAATACTGGAAAAAGAATAAGCCTAAAGTGTCTCACACAGTCAAAATATATTTTGGAGTTAAAATGCCAGAGGATACCTTGACAGGGCCAGGGTTTTGATTTGATGTAATTAATATTAAATTTCAGTTAGCATATTTATCATATATTTAATACTATTACCATATCAAATTAAAAATTTAAATTTGACAGCAACATCAGCAGTGCCTCTGGGAACTGTGCCTATGGTATAAAAATCTGGTTGCTTTTGTATTTGAGAGAATCTCATAACTTTTGTCTGCTAAGCTTTCCATAGTTATATTTACCCTTTAGTTTAATTTCTTTGAATTTACCCATGGTCTAACTGCACACAACCCTTTTGACTGACTATGTGCCATCAACACATTGTTGATTCTTAGTAACTATATAGATAGGAATTCTCCATAACTATCCCTAACATGGTTTTCTACGTCTCCCAATGGTGCACCCATGGCAGCTATAAGTGGGTCCATCCATCTTGTTGCTGGATATCCTTTCACCTTTCCCAGCATTAGAGCCTTCTCCAGACACGTATGACCCTGGCAGAACCCAATACTGTGCAGTTCCTGCATGGACAGTTGTATGACCATGAGATGACTTAGAAAATGGGAAGACGAGGGGGACATTGAATGGCTATATAGGTTCCACTTATTCTTTCTGACCTCCATGCATTCAACCAGAAAGTCTGGGGGACAGTTGTACAGGTATTTGTTTAATTTAAGTTCATTTGTTTGTGCCATCTGGGATTTGGTTTTATTACATTTCCAGATCTTACAGAGAGCTATACTCTTCACAATTCCAAACAAAACTTAGTTCTACTTGTCTCCAGAACTTCTAGATGAAAATGAAAGGTTAGAAGGAGGAGTAGGGTTTAAAGCCTTTATGCATTTAATAAATGAATACATAAATAAATAACAGGCATGCATAAAAAATTATCTAGACCTTGCAGTGTAGAATTTCTCTCCTGCTGACTTGATATGCTACCTGGATTCATGAAAATTGTAATCAACACATCTAACATTAGTGCAATGTATCAAGTTATCAACACCTAAAACACAAATTTACACCTGCCAGGAATTTAGAGACTGCCCCACCCCCTTTTAACAGTTTTTTCATTATACTATCTGTTTACTTCATTCTGTGTGTTTTATATTGATTGTCTTATATTTGTAGCAAACAAATGATTTTTACCTCAC
The DNA here is from genome assembly GCA_032468155.1 of Oxyrhabdium leporinum. NCBI lineage: Eukaryota > Metazoa > Chordata > Lepidosauria > Squamata > Cyclocoridae > Oxyrhabdium > Oxyrhabdium leporinum. Next base: position 25,503 of record JANHFL010005343.1, read on the forward strand.
TTGAAAAACTTTTAGCAACTATATTCCTTCGAGAGCCAAGAAAGCATAGCTAACTGATTAAAACCCCTTTTTGTTATTTTGGTACTAAAATGTTTTGGTATTGACACATATTTTTAAGTTCTTTTTGCCCTAAAGAAGTTTAAGGTCAAAGTATTTTATTCCAAAGAATAAAATTCCTGTAGATAATTTGTATTTTAATATAACTGTGGTGCAACCTCATCAGTTGAAATGGTAATTTTCAGAATAGCTGTAAGATCAATTTAGCTATATTTGACCTTTTTAAATAGCATAGTGAAATCTGAGAGCCATATGCTTAATCTCTTTGTTTATTTTAATTGCATTGACAGAAAAAAAGAGTATTTGCTCATATGTTTTCATCCTTAATTTTAAAAAGGCACCAAAATTCAAGTCACTCTTGAATTTTAAATATGGGACTGTGGGTGTGAGCTTAATGACAAATATTTATACCTCCACCACAAAAAGAGGAGAGAAAAAGGACTGTATGGGTGGAATGCCACCTTATTTATTGGCTCCAGGATTTCATTAATATTCTTGGGTAACTTTATTGTTCTTTCTAGTGAGCTGATAACATTGTTCTTTCTAGTGATCTGAGGTTGGGGTTTTTAAACTTTTTTTTCAAGGAGAATGGGGTATAAACAGCCTTTCAAAATTCTCCATTCAACTGGAGGTCAGAGAAATTTGCTGAACAATTTCTCCATTTTCTTCCAGAGAGAGGAGAAGTTTTCCTATAATATTTTCTTAAGCCACAGTGGGGCAGTGAGCAATGGCAGCACAGTGGTTAGAGTGCAGTACTGCAGGCTACTTCTGCTGACTGCCAGCTACCTGCAATTTGGGAGCTACCTGCAATCAAATCTCACCAGGCTCAAGGTTGACTCAGCCTTCCATCCTTCCGTGGTGGGTAAAATGAGGACTCAAATTGTTGAGGGCAAAATGCTGACTCTGTAAACTGCTTAGAGAGAACTGTAAAGCAGTGTAAAGTGGTATATAAGTCTAAGTGCTATAGTGCTATTAAACACCAATCCTGAGAAAGACTTACAAGAGGAGTTACCTCTTTGGGATTTCACTGATGCATTGGAAACAGCGAAGGCTGCAGACTGTTGGAGAAATGGTTATAAAGTAAAAGACAGAGAAGTCATTCACAGCCTTTGAGTATCTCATAACTAACTAAATAAAAGACCAATACATTTTCAACATGAAAATATCTCCATGATCATCATCCTTATTTTGAAAAACATTCTGAAGCAATTTCTCTTTCATCAAATTGAATGAGAACTGGTAGATAAAAATGCAAATTCTGTCTAGCAGTAATTGTAAGTAGCTGTCTGTTTATCTGTACTTGTTTTTATAGCATAGAACAGATTTAGAAGAAAGAAGAAAACATTAGGGGAATTTGAGATGTATATCTAGAGGCTTTCTGTCACTCTGAAGTCTTGCAAAGGTGTATTCTCCATCAGCAGAGACTGGATGAGTTAAACAACATAATGGTAGGTTTCAGTTAAAGTTCAGGAGAAGCTTCATGGCATTTTGATAATGAATCCAACCACCTATAGGGGCGAGGATTTTATTTTGCAAGAGGCTTAAAGTGAAAGTTAGAAAGTCACATGCTGGAAAGATTCTGAATTTGCAATGAGCGTGTACCAATCCCCCTCCCTTATCCTATCCTTTCCCATTCTGTGATTCTATGCTTTCATATACAGTAGTGCTGTAAAATTCAGGACCCTGGAACCTTAAAACCATTGCCACAGAAGTGCTGAAGAAAATTGTTACAAGATGTCTTGTATTTTAGAGACCCTTTGGAGAAATGAAAAAAAAATATCCTGACTTTATGCTCAAGGCAATGAACTTATACAATACTCCTTTCTTCTTCTATTTTCCCCGCAACAACAATCTTGTGAGATAGATTGGGCTGAGAGAGAGTGACTAGCCAAGATCATTAAGTTGGCTTTCATGCCCAAAGCAGGACTAGAACTTACAGTCTCTCCTAGTTTCTAGCCTGGTACCTTAACCATTAGACCAAATTGGTTCTCTTGAAATGCTTGACACAACTACAGCTTTGCTTTTCAATGTATTGTAATTCTTTTAATCACGAGAGGAGAGACAGGGAGGAAGAAATGGGAACTGAAAAGGGGGGATGTATATTCATGCAGAGGAAGATGGAATCTGTCTCTCCTCTGAAACCATTGTTAGTGTATTAGATTCATAGAAGTAAACCTATTATGGCTGATAAAGAGTGTGAAATAAATAGCAGAAATTACCTACCAGGTTCTCTCCAGTTCTAAGTTGATCTCTCCTTAGAGAATTGAAAAGATGTGCTGCATTTTCAATCGCTTCTAATCTCACAAGGCATTCCTTTTAACAAAATACATTTGATAGCATCCAGTCCAAATCACAGATGAAAGCAAAAGCAGGCAATCTAATCTAATAATCCTTTCATGCACCTGTCAGCAAAGAATCATTACAAAAATGTCTTGGCAGAAATACCTAAAATGTAGAGTGGGATTCGTTCAAATGTCATGTTATATTAAAATATCACTTTTGCATTCAGCAAAGGCAATGGGAAGAGGAAGGGAGCTCTTTTTTATAGCAATCAAATCCATATAAACAGCTCTTATATTTGATTGGACTTAGGCTGTAAGAAGAAGAAATTCAGCTGTTCTTTGAAACAAGCAGAGGGTTGAAGCAAAACAGTCCTTGGAGAATTGCTTTGGCATTTGGGGGCCGATTGAACTCAGCATTGCAAAAGTAACAGAACTGTGAATAATTTCTATTGCTTGGAATGTCTTGAGGTTGGGGGAAAACATAATTCTTAAACATCTATTGTAGCTTTTATGTATTCCTATGCTTTTATCATTCTCATTAACTTACTCATATTAACTTATTTTTACTTTAGTTTCCAAAATGGTTTGGATCATTTTATTTGTACTTGTAATCTTAATGGAAGCTCTTTCAATGTTTTGCCCTGCCCTGCCCTGCCCTAGCCTCTTCCAATAGTAAGTGTATAAAATCCTTGCAGCCACTAAAATATACAATACTAGTTCAGGATATTTTGAAAGAATATACGATTTACTGCAATTTAATAATATTTCAGGTTGGAATGAGATTACCAGTTTCAGATTTTTTTTCCATTCTATAATAGCTTACTTTCCAGTGCTGATGAGTTTTAAATATGGTTGCTATATATGTAAAAGGACCTTATGTCTTCATTACAGTTCCTAATTTTCCACTGAGAAAATGTTCATCTGAATAAAATGAGATGTTTAATAGCAAAGCAAAAAGCCATCAACCTGTATATCAACCCATATATTGTATATCTATGCAACAATTTTGGAAGACTTTCATGGAAGAGTTGGAACTCTAAGAAAATATGATCCATGAAATTCATATAAAATAACTAGCATGGTAATACAATCTGAAGTTCAGAACAGCTATACCATCTTGTTCCTTTGAAGCTGCTAATTCTTGAAATTAGACTTCAATAATTCATTACTTGTTTGTATTAATGGTTTTATACTTTAATAAAGTTATTAAATAAATGTACCAGATTTTTCACTAAAACGTGTAATCATTTGAAAAAGAAAATTAAGTCTTGGAAGTATATTCATTTTAACTGCTACAGTCTTTATAACTAACACTAATTTATTTTGTTCATCTAGAAATATCTGTTGTATGTTTCCAAATTGGTAAATAATTATTCTTAATTGGATCTTTTTATTTTATTTTATTATTTATTTTTATAGTACTTTCTTAATTGTATTAAAGCCAGTAAGTTGGTACATGTAGCTTTTTTAAAGAACTTTTTTTTTGTAGATCTATTACAATCTCAATTGTAAGGAATATTCTATTTAGATTTTTGCGAGATCAGATCACCTCATAGGGGACATGGGTGGCATAAAATATAATAAATAAATAAACAAATAAATAAGATTGTAAGAAATACTTGGCAAATTGCCGCATAATATATTCATTATAGAAAAATATTTGTTTCTGTCCCCAAAAGTGGTAATACTTTTTTATTTTGTCTCTTCTGTAACTGATTATCTAACTATTTTGACTAGCAATGTCTGCAAGAAAACAAGTAAGCTCAGAGAGCACCAAGGACCCCTCATATCTATTTCCCTGGTTTTTATTTTTCAATGTATTTGGGTGTAATAAAGTTCAATATTTTTGACAAACTTCATTTAGTTCAAAAATTGAAACTGATTTCATATTATTTTTATCTTTTTCTGTTCAATTCATTACTCACTAACTTCTCTGATGTAGATTCAACATAAACAGATCATCACTCAATATTTGTAAAATGAAATAGATAAAATCCTAAACTGAACAGGTGGAGACTTAATGAACTGCTACTATTACAAGATGAGATTAAATTGAAGTGTTAATAGGAGTTGAAGAGTTTCTTTCACACTAATTTAATTTCTGAAACTTCTCTCATCACAGTCTGCAAGGTTAGTACAGTAAAACACTTTTAAGAGGGCTGCTTATGTCTTTAGCGTTAAACCAAAAGAAAGCCATGCAGAATCAGAAAGATATTTTATTAATGCTCTGAAAGCATTCAAAACAAGTTAGACCCAATTCTGTTAGCAGCATTTTTTTCTTTCTATGTTTTGAGTGCTATTTTTAAACAAGGAGTAACCAATCAGTGGCTGTCAAGATATTTGTAGTCTTAAATGTTCAAAATCCTCCATAAATGATCAATTTATATCTTTCACAAGAGTAATCAGATTCAGCCTTACAGCCTGCTGGATGCAGCATGAGATAGTAAATGCTGTGTGCCCCTTACCTACCAAGATGAAAAACAAACATATATGTTAATAACTCTAAAGATTTCCCTTGCTTGGAAGTTAGGCCTCAGGGTTCACTGATACGATTGATGGCCATTCCATAAAGCTAAAAAGGAGAGAGAGAGAAACAGAGAAAGACAGCAAGGCACAGATAGATAGATAGTGATTAGAGGTGTGATGGGTAGCCTGCAGTATTACAGGCTAATTCTGCCCACAGCCAGGAGTTCAATCTTCACCAGCTCATAGTTGACTCAGCCTTCCATCCTTCCAAGGTTGGTAAAATGAGGACCCAGATTGTTGGGGGCTACATGCTGCTTTTGTAAACTACTTAGAGAGTGCTGTAAAGCACTATGGAGCGGGAGTGGTATATAAGTCTAAGTGCTATTGCTATTGTTATTACATCAGGCTAGAATCCTGGAGACAGTGAATTCTAGTACTGCCTTAGGCATAAAGCCAGCTGGGTGACCTTGAGTCAATCCCTCTCTTTCAGTTCCAGGGAGAAGTCAATGGCAAACCATTTCCAAAAATCTTGCCAAGAGAACTTCAGATTGCCAGGAGCCACACTGACTCGAAGGCACACACACACACACCGCCTCCCAAAGTGAGGAAGAGAATAAAAGGGCACATGTATTTCTTGGAATGGCTCCTGCCAATTTCCACTTCTATTTTTTTTTCCAAATTGGATCCCCAAAGGAAAGCTATACCTCTGTTTGCTTTATTGAGAGTAAACCCATCAGTATGATTCAGTACCCTGCTTTTCTTGAGACTGGAATGCTACCAAGAGCTTTATTCACATTTTGGCCAGAGTAGGTACCATTCCAATGGATATTTTTACTCTTTCTCTCCAACTTTAAATTTCCCTTACATTCTAGCAAATGCCTGACAGAGCTACCAATGCTAATCTGTCAAAATCCAGATGATCACTAGATGACCATAGAGATATTTTTTTTCTGTATCTCTTTCCTGCATTCTAGTGATTCTCTGGTTTTCTTGCTTTGATCCAGATATAGTAGTTGTATTATAGCCATATAGGGAGTAGAAATATACCAGGGAAATGATTCTCCTTCAAGAGTTAACTATTTCTCAATTTAACACAACTACATTCATTAGTAATTAATTAATTAATTTCACTACATTAAAGAATGGAGCAATTTTTCTCTTTTGTCCCATTCAAAATTACAATTTGAAGGCAACTTTTAATGGGAGCCAGGAACCTACAGTCATAGTTTTTGGAGACAGGGATCCTTGACCTATGATCATATACTGTTAAGGAAAAATGCTGTGAAATCTAAACTTCCATGTTTTACTCAAATTTATCCCAAAATTTAAGGTTATTGCCCACATTGCTTTTGTGGGTAAGTCAAACACTGCACAAACTTGAGTTTTTGGTAACAGGGCACTTTGGCAAGGGCAGTGTTTTAGATATCTGGAACAGTTACTGCCTATCCAATCCTAACAAACAGGACTGTTTATTTTTAATCTCAAAGAATAGATTATGAAATATAAGAGGATAGATAGGATTGCTACCTCAGATAGTTCAGATTATTTCATTCCCCTCCTTCTTTGCAACTTCTATTGACTTTCTATCACCTGACATCAAAATATTTTAACAGGAAATGTCAACGACTCTTTGAATGCAAAGCATGTGCTCTAAAACTGAGCTATGCTTCTTTGTATTACATATAGTCCTTTATCCATTTTGTTACTTTTGAGTATTCATGCTTTGGCTTTCAACCAGATTGCACCCCTTGTATAATTTTATCTGAAATCTCTTCCTTTGAATGAAGCCATTGGAGCAAAATTAAGCCTGCATGCATTTAACAATAGTAATCTTATCTTTTCCAACTCAGGCATCTAGATTCATTATGAATACCCATTTGGATTGAAGCTGACAATACTAGAAAAAAAAGAAAAACCCTAGCAAAACACAGTCACCACCAATGGAAATAGCAGTAGCATTAAAGGACATTGCCTTATTCCTTATTAACTAAATTATATGGTGTAACATAAGGTATGAGAAAAAGCAATAAGCGATTCTAAAGATCTGTATTTAATAATGCATAAATCAACCACCTTTCTCTACAAAATAATTGAGCAGATCTGAGAGTGAAATTCCCTGCTTTGCTTGCTTTGAATACAAACAAATGAATGAAAGAATAATCCTTTTGGTGAATTTTTTTTTACTCTGTTTGCTTGATGGCATTATGGCTGCAAATGCCAGTACAGTTCACCAAGACAAAAATATTAAATTCCGGGTAATTGGCTGATGGGGGTTACATATTGGGCTGAAGGAATACCAGACAATCGTCATTTGCTGCACAGTGTATTGCAGACAGAGATGCCATTAGGAAAATAAACATTATCTTACGAGTTGCACAAGAAGTGTAGCAGTTAAATACAAGAGATGGTGGATTTAAAGCATGGAATTTGTTGTTACAAATTATAGTACAGTTTGCTAGTTTTTAGAATAATCTCTGGCATATTATTAATTGAGATTATAATTGTATTGTACCTTCTTATTCGAGGGGACATGTCTCTGAATATGTCACCACATTGCATAATGCTTCTGAACCTTTTATATGATCTACAGCTGATTGGTCCTTCTAAGGAACAAGACTGAGGCACAAAGATATAAACATTGGCCTAATGTAGCAGGATTCTTATGCTTCCAAAAAATGAAATTTCAGTACACCTATTCATTTCTTGAACAGCCTTGGACAAGTCCATATCACTCAGCTCCAATGGTCTTTCAGAATCTGTAAAATGGAGCAGTTAATAATAACAGCCCTATGTGACAAGTTTGGAGTAAAAATCAATGTGACATTGTATGCCAATGGCTTTGAAAATCTTGTTTCATCCTTACAGTCCTCAGTTTTTATTTTCCAAACATAGGGAATCTGCCTTAACTCAGTTCTAATTTTTAGTATAGCCAATCTTGTTTTTAAGGAAAAGCCTTTGTTATCCATCACCTCTCATCCTCTTGGAAATTTCCCTTCTTCTCTTTTTAACTTGCCTTCCATACTCCTCCCTTGGGTCTTTATCTATA
>JANHFL010005344.1:37953-62362 GCA_032468155.1 Oxyrhabdium leporinum
CAGACAGACAGACAGACAGACAGACAGACAGACAGACAGACAGACAGACAGACAGACAGACAGACAGACAGATAATAAAAAATAGACTAGAATAAAATTAAATAGTAAAATAAAATATTCTAGGAGTTGGAACAGCATGGTGATCTACAGGTAAAGACTCTCACCTTCCACTTGGAAGGTTGAGAGGTCAATCCTAGGCAGCGGTAGATGTTTCTCTATCAGGGCACAAAGAGAAAATATCTGCTGCGAACTTTGCATAGGTGTCAGGAAGGGCATCTGGCCGATAAACGCTCAATTCCATTAAGTCACCCTGACCTCACCCTGAAGCAAGGGATCACAAAGAGAAAAAAATATATTCCAGGAGTTTCAAAAAACAGAGGAAATGGTGGGAAGGTTCCAAATTACCCACCTTTTGTACCTGATGGTTCCTTGCTCTGGTCCAGCAAACGTTTGATGGCCTTATTCTTCTTGTGATTCTATTTCAATTTCTGTTGTGAGAAGGCATTAAGAGATCTCAGAATTTGTTACAGTGCTGTATAATAGTTTGCCAACCCAGTGCTTTTGTTTTTCAGGGTGGCCCTAAATCATCCTTTCTTACAGCGGAAAAAAGAGCCAAGCTAAAAACAAATCCTGTTAAAGTCCGTTTTGCAGAAGAGGTTGTTGTGAATGGACATAATCAGGTTTGTGTGAATGCTATTATTGCCAAACCATATGGAATAGTTGGCTTTAAAATTTGACAGGTAGACCAAATTTCTTATTAAGCTAACTGCACTGGCTGAGAGGAGCATGAAATGAAGACATGGCCTTTTCACAACTGTTATCCTCTCCAACTTAAATATATTAGCACTTTGTCAGATAGATCCATGGGCTCAAGGTCATTTGAACCAACTACGATGCCAATGAAAAATAAACAACAATCTTTCTTTCCTCGCTAAAAGAAAAAAGTTTGTTAAAAGTGGTATGTTTCAACCTGATACAGTAAGCACACTGAAATCAAATTGTCCTTAGTATTCTTGGAAAAAGAAAATGGAATGGAATGACAATGTTAACAGGGGCATTTACAGGGGGACAGGAGAGTCAAAAAAAGGCAAAATGGTAGCCATGATCATGAACTGAAGCTCCAGGAATTTTTTTTTACATGCACGATTCAATTGTGTAATCACAGAAGCCATTTTAAATTTTTGTAACCGCCTTTGCAGACATTCCTGAATTTTTCTGTCTGTGGACATATTTTTATGTACACTGTTTCTCCTGCTGGGATACTGACAAACAATGTAACTGCAAAATTGTTAATCTAAATAGTAGGGATCATCTGCATTCCTCCGAGTTTTATTAAACTATAGTTTCCAGAACCTCATTATTGACTAAGTTGCCAGCTGTTGCTGGGAATTCAGAAATAGTTAAGAGGCTCAAGTTACCCCTTTCTGCATGGGGTATTAACAGAACCCTATTTTTCCCCCCATTCCTTTTCTCTTTACAAACTTGTGAGCATTTTGCTACAGGTTGTACCTGGCAGAGATGAATAAAACCTTCCATTTTGCTTTGGCTCAGTTTCCCTTTCTTTAATTAAGTTGATCTCAGTTTGAAGTTTTCACAAATATTCCTATCTGCTTTTGCATGCACCTTCTGGTAATATGCATGGACACGTTTCTAGCACACATATTTTATCTGCTCTTTTCTTTAATGCAGTCCATTTTCATATATCATGTCCACTCATACAATGCACTTTTCTTCAAAGCATTTAATATGCATATTTTTAATTTAAAAGCTGTATGGAAAAATTCAAATATTGCGTGAATATCACTGCAGTTCCAATCGCGTGTTTCTTGGAAAATGTGAAATCAGTAGTTTTACATTACGATGCGAACCAGACCTATTGTTCTCCCATTTCTAATCACATTGCTCGCCGTCTAGCCTTTTTTCTTTGGCTCAGTCAAGGATTAAGAGCTCATGGATATGTAACAGGAGGCATTGTTTTACATATAGGGATCTCTCTAAGTCCATCCGCTCTATCCATGCAGGAAGATAACTTTCCCAGTTACTTTATAGTACTTTTCCAAACGGCACAGCAACCTTCGCAGGAGGGCCCATCACAGTAGTATAATTTTAAATGGAATATTACAGCTGAAGTAAGATTTTTTTGGAAAAATCCCAGAAGTGCTTTCACAGTGTTGGCCTGAAGGCATAAATTGTTGATGAGACGAAATGCTTTTAAACCTTACTTTTCCAAGGTAAGGCTTGTATTTCACCCTGTAGCAATCCTCTGCATGGGTCATCTGAGGAATCTGGCTACGTAAATGATGGTCTCCCCTCAGTTCTGCTATGCTGCCTCATCATGGGAGGGGGGGAAGGAGGTGATCCTGGGAGGAATGAGCAAAGAATAATGGGAGAATATGCCACAAGTATAATAACCCCAGCAGGCTCACCAAGGCTTGAAAGTCATTCCAGCTGCCCGGCTAAAGCAAGCAGACACCTATATTGGGCAGCAGCAACATAAAAAGATGCTAAAAACGGATGTCAACATTCATCCATAGTGTGTGGGAGAATGCAAAGATGAATCACTTCCACATTTTGCTGAGAAAACCCCATGGATAGACACGATAAAGTGATTGATTATATAGTACAGATAGTCCTTGACTTTCGACCACAATTAAACCAAAATTTCTGTTGTTAAGTGAATTTTGTCCCATTTTATGACCTTTCTTGCCACAGTTCTTAAGTGAATCACAGCAGTTGTTAACTTAGTGAGACGGTTGTTAAGTGAATCTGGCTTCCCCATTGAATTTGCTAGTCAGAAGGTCAGAAAAGTTGATCGTGTGTCCCTGGGATACTACAAACATCACAAATATGAACCAGTTGCCAAGCATCCAAATGGGGATGCTGCAACAGTTGTAAGTCTGAAAAACAGTCATAAGTCACTTTTTCCAGTGCCTCTGTAACTTTGAATGGTCACTAAACATGCAAGTCAAGAAGTACCTGTAGTGAATGATGGGCTCTCGGGTCAAAGGGCACCCAATATGCTACTGAAGAAGAGCTGATTGTGTTTGTCACATGGCCAGAACAGAGCCCTTTGGGAATTGCCATGCAGGAAAAGAAAATATAAAATTACAGAGATAAAATTACAGTGGGAACATGACACAAGCCCAATGCAGTGAAAGATGAATCAATTATACCTTGACTTCTTAGGTATCAATGAATTGAAATGGACTGGAATTTCAGTCCGAAGATATTGAAGCAGAGAATAGTTTCTGCCTTTTAAGATCAACTGTCAACGTTAAGGAACCAGCAGTCCAGAAATATGACACAGATGAACATTTGGTACGATAGTAGCAAAGGTTTTGGTAAAAGATATTCAGATGCTAAGAAACGTCTATACCCTTAACAATTAGGATCATGCAGGACATGGTTTTTCTAGTGACACCCTACAGAAGTGAAAGGTGGACTTCGAAGAAAAAGGATAAAAAGAGTTATTGACTTTTTTGAAAGTTGATGTTGGAGAAGATCCTTGAGAATACCAGATATAGACAAAAAAACCCACCCTATTCCTTGCTTTTTGTTCTTATTAGATCTATGCAAAATTAAAGGATAAGCCTATAGTGTGTTAAGATTCTTTTACATTTTTAAAGTGTTCTTTGAGCTATTCAAATGCCAGGAAGACATTCCTAAATTAAGACCCTACCAGTTAGAAGGTCAATCCTTATTCCTGGAGAAGTTCATTATTCTTTATGAAGAAATTTTGAAAAAGAACCACTTTCGAGATCTTAAAACAATGTAAAATGTTGAGCTAAAGAAAAATCCTCTGGAATTGCAAAATTACCAACTACTCATATTTCGTTAAGGCATATCTCTTTTTCAAAGTCTTTAAACCAATGGAACTTGTGTAAATGAGATTTCTTAGTGCTCTGGTCCCACTGGCAAGAAAACAGATCATGACTGCTGACTTGAGAACTGGCTGAATTAATTGAATCCTGCCAATATAAAACAATAATAAAGAATAATAATATTCAATAATAAACCCTATTCTGGATAAGGTAATAAAGTATTGGCTGGAATCTGGAAATCACAAAGAATTATCCTTTTTACTGTCTCCAAAGCATGTGGCAATGCTTTAACTTTCCCACAAGGAGGCTGCTTTATAGCACTGGAATTAAATTTAATCTTTTGATTTCTCTCACTTGCACCCAAGAGACAACAGAAAGGCAAGCAACAGGAAGGCTAATTCTTTACTTAACAGCATTTATTTCCTGCTCTGTAACCTCTGGCTGGCAGGCTTGCTCTATAGACAGTAAAATAAATGCTGAAAACTAAATATACAACAGCACCTCTACACAACAAAATGTTCTTTAAAATGTAAATGTTCCCAAATCCTATTAAGCCTTGAAAGCCAGTAAGGGACTCGGAGGAAATCCCCAGAATTAAGCAAACTTTACTCCTTTTGTTGCTCAGTAAATTGCTGCATATTTCAGACAGAATTTGAGAGCCAAAAGTATTCACTGGATGCTGTCTTTTGTGTGTTTGTCTAGGGAAGTTCTCTTCTGTGTATGCCCAATGTTCTCAAAGTCTATTTAGAAAACGGGCAGACTAAAGCATTCAAGTTTGAAGCAAACACAACAGTCAAGGTATGTTTAAGTATAATATCGTGATTAAATGTTGGATTAGGAACTTTCACTTGGCAATGGTGGCCATTGAAGAGCTGGGCCTGTGAATATTTCTCAAACTCTCCTCTATATTGCAAGCTGTTTTGTTGAGAGAAATTGAATAAAATGAGAAGAGACACCCATGTAATGCCCTTTAAACTCAATGACGAAAGCCAGAAGATGAATGCATTGCTGCAGCATCTACTACAATAATAGAAAACATACTGTAAGCAGGTAAAGTAACAAATCTGATATGTGATGGAAACTCTTGGACCCTCATGAACCAAACAACATCTTTCAGTATTTTTGTTTGCTGAAGAGTCTTAAAAATAGAATAAGAAAGCAATCAAATAGCCAACTTGCCTCATCCATAATTCTGCCTGTATTTTTTAATGCTCATAAATTTGGTTGGGACATGATCCGCATTTAGCCAAGTAGCAGATTTTATTGTAGCCTATGGTTAATGCCCTTCATTGCAAATTTTATGACTACATTCTAATGTATCCTTACTTAACTGTCAGAGAAATCAGCAGTACAAATCTTAATCCTCTATATCTGGATTGTATTCTATTTTGATTCTAATGCACTTGGGTATTTCGTTTTTTCAAAATGTTGTCAGATTACATTGCAGTCAACAATGGGGGTTCGTTGTCAGTAAGCTGCACTAGCCATGATTGTGTGCCAAAGAATTTTTATGCATTTGAATGACTTCTCCATCATGGGTCAGATCTGCCGTACCTTATGACGTGTGTATAGTTATCCTTGTGAACAATTAAGCTCTCCAAGGACATCATTATGTGGACTTAGATAATTTCTACATGTTGTTGAAATTGTGATTTTTTTTTGCACCCGTAATTGGTAGGATATTGTTCTCACTTTGAAAGAAAAGCTATCTATTCGAAGCATTGAACATTTTGCCTTGGTTTTGGAAGAACAGTATAATGTGCTCAAGATGTATCTTCTGCATGATGATGAGCTCGTTGAACGGGTGAGTTTCACTGCTTTAGACATTACTGGTGATGGTGGACAAATTAATGAACTTTTGCCCAGGGGTACTAACCAGTGCAGGGAGGTTAGAATTACCCTCTTCTGGCATTTTGTCTTCTGTGCTTCACAATCCATAGATTGGGAGAGTACAAACTCCAATTATCAACTCCTATCAGCTTGGCCAGCATGGCTAGTGCTTGCAGAAATGGGATTTATAGATCAATCACATTAATAGAACCAAAATGGAAATATCTATCCCTTCAAAATATGTGGCTGATGGAAAACTGGGGCTATTGATTCAGAACATTGCACACTTGTAAACCTGTTTATATAGCAGCAGCCTTACTGAAACAATACTGCTTTTCATTTATTGGTCTATAACCGTAATTAATAAGGATATGAATATCAGTTTCCCTGGAATCTATTTTTATGAACTCTTTTCATTATCACTTAGGGGTATACTCACTTTTGTTGCCAGTGTGTTGCATTATTTTGAAGGGACAGCACATTTACACTCTTATACAAGCTGTGTACTCAATACTTTACATTGTAACCAAGTGTCATTTCTTCAGTGTTGTTACATGAAAAGATATACTTAAATATTTACAAAATGTGAGGGGGTGTGCTCACTTCCCCAATTGACTGTTTGTTGGAAGGACGCTTTGCTTGCAGGATACTGCAACTAGTGGTACATGCAAAAGCCTGAATTGTGATCTCATGACCACGGGAGTAGGCAATGGTTATAACTTCAAGGTTGTGAGTCATTTTTTCCGAGGCCATTGTAATTTCTGTCTTTAAACAAATGGTTGTAAGTTGAGGACTACCTGTATTTCCCAAACCTTTTCTAGGAGAGATGAAATCGACTTTTTCAGCAAAGAATTATGCTTGACCTTTGAATAGTATATTGGAAGCTGCAGTTTCAGAGTGAGTGGGACTGAACAAAGGACCCATGTGATTTTACTTAAGTACATGCAAAATAATTATTCCCATATATTTCAAGTAAATATTTACTGTAGCCGACAGGCTAAGAATAAATACCAGTGCATTAACAATCTCTCCCTCTTGTTTCATACTGAAAGAAAAACTTTTGGCAAGGGCATTAAGAGGGTAAGTTGTGGCTTGGGTTACAAGCTGTGCATTCCTGAACTCTAGAATTGTTTGTGGGGCCTTAGAGCTCAAGAGATGTTTTGATCTAGCCTCAGTTCTGATTTCAAAATAGAAGCAGAAGACTTTGACCCAGATGTTCCTTTGTCTCAGTGCTGCTTCTTGTACAAAGTCTCATTTGGTGGTCAGCAATTTTCTAGTCCATAACAAGAATAACAGTGTTTTTCCTTTCCTTAGGACACGGGTCATCCTTGCACAGCCAATGATCCCACCGGTTGCTTCACACCAGTGTCTCCACAGCACTTCATAGACCTCTTCAAATTTTAACTGCAATCCATGGCAGAGGCCGAGGTGTTTTTGTAAAAGTTTTGCAGCACCATGCAGTACGTGAAAATGGGGGTTTTGTGTGTGTGTACAATATTTTTCCTGATGTGTTTCAAGTTAAAACCTGTGTGTAATCAGGTCAAATAGAAAACGTTGCTGGAACTTCCATTGAAACCTTCAATTTCTAAGGATAAAGATATGAGAAAGACAACTCAGTAAGGGAAGATATACCAGAAAGAGATAGGTTTCTGTGAAAGTAATAATTGGAATCGGACTATCTGGCTGATAGCCGGCAGCATATTAATGTTTTCTTTGAGTTTCAGTGAGATGTTGGGAATTCACTTGTTACTGAAGTGAAGAAACTGGTAAGTTTCTTCTTACTTGTCCAATTCTAAATATACCCAGCTGGTACATCCTGTAAATATTCAGGGGATACTCTTAGGATTTCTATGTATATATCATGTTGTAAGCATTACACACGGGCAAAATGTCCTGTATACCAGTTGTGTGGGAAAGCCAGCAATTCCATATTGTAAATACATTCAGCACACAGTATTTATTTTCTTAAAATACGTTCTATTAATTCTGTCCCATCTCTCTGTCTCCTAAATAATGTGAGCTGTTGGTATCCTGACTGCTGAGCCAAGATACTGTTTTCTAGGTGCAATCCAATGAATTGTGTTGAGTGAGAGATGTGTGTGTTTTCCCAGTCTTCTCATTGATGTCTCCTCAAGTCTTAACCGCTTTGAGCAAAATAGCTGTGGCTGGGCTTTGCCAGAGAATGGGACATCGTTGGAAGCAGCACTATTGAAGTTTTGCTGTGAACATCTTGGCGAGCTTCTCAGAAGTGGAAGATAATCTATGCTCTCAAGGCTACTCTGACAATGGGATTGGTAGGAGAAGCGAAAGGCAAATTTTCAAGAACTTCCAGTGTTCAGAAACTCTTAAACCACCATTCCCGTGTAAGATAATACATAGATGAACAAGGATTTATGTTATGTACCATCACATGTATTGAATTTAAGTTTCTACCCGAATAAATCATTTCATCTTCTAACTAGAGTGTGGAGTTCTTTGTATTAACGCATTACATACTCCTGGTTTTAGGATTCCCTACTTGTAAACATGGATTCTAATGCTACACCTATATTTATATATATAAGCTATGGGGAAAACTTACTACAAGTTTTTATGATCAGGTGTAATTAACGTTTCTGGTATTTTCATAGCAGTTCACAATATATTGCTATAGTAGCCCTATGGGATAGCAATCAATAGTACCATGCTTGTATCAAATTTCAATAGCATTGCCGGAAGGAATCAATAATCGCCCAAATGGTCAATCTAATTCCTTCTCATCATCTCCAATAGCTCAGCTAAAGTTGGATCGAGGCTGGAGAGATCAGAAATGGAGCTTCTCAAGCACTTCTGCCCTCATTTACATACACACCCATGCCCCCTGTCCTCTCCCCCAAAACCACACACTGAGAATTTAAATAAAACCAAAAGAGTCAGTTTGTTAGGGTAAGCTATCTTTAAAATAAGCTATAATTTGCTCTTTACTTAGATTATTCCCATCAGGTGTCTTTTTTAAAGCATCGGGAGGCTTATTATAGGCATCTGCACGCAACACTTATAATATCTTTTATACATTTTGCACAAAATTAACATTTCCTCATGAAACAAGTTTTTTTTAAAAAATAGAAATAAGTCTATACTTGAGGTAGGACCAAGTTATAATAAATTTTCCCAAGAGACAGTGAAAAAAAAATCTAACCAAATCTACTTGTCAGAATAATGAAATAATGGTAGAATAGCTTCTTTTTCATTTGAAGCCATATGTGGGCTCTTTCTCAGGGTTGAGGTGAGGATTCTCTGAAGGAGGTTTAATGTGGTGCCAGGAGAAAAGTTGCATTCGTAGGCAAAAATTCACATGCACCATGTTGATTTTCATCTGATGAAGATCTTTTGCTGGAATATCAGTTGCTACCAATTTGTATTCCAGTGAAAAACATGGACTATAGCCTTCACGCTGCATCCTTTCTTAAATTTCTACGTTACGTCATTACATGGTTGTGCAATGAGCTTACCAATTGGTTAAGACAAAATTTGAGAGTCTTATTTTTCAGCAAAACCCTTCAAAGTTGTCTCATTGCAAAAACCCAGGATCTATGTAGCACAGATGGTGGTGATATGTCAACTCTTTTGTTTCTTCTTTTGGCAAGTGTGTGGTAAATTGTGCACGGTAAATTGTGCTGATGAAGATGAGCCCATTTGATGCAATAGGGCTAGGATCTGAATGGTTCTAGGAGCCCTTATTATTATGGGATGTCTCCCCGATTCCTCCCACAGCTGAGGACGTTCAAATACGAGCACATATTTGGATTTGATCCACGTTCAAACGTGAGGCTTCAGTTGTACAGTCTTAGAGTTGTTAGAAAGAAGAGAAGCAGCTTCCTTTTTCTAATCCTGTTCCTTCTAGCCAGTTACAAATATTTGCCAGGCTTAAGAGATGGGTTACATCTGTAAGTTTTTAAAAACTGCTTTGTTTTTTCATGGTTTTGTTTGGGTAGTTTATTTGTATGTGTGTGCTATCCGTACCGACGTCTGTGAGACGGCAGCTATATTAAATATATACATACATACACACACACACACACACACACATAGACACATTTTGTTTTAGTTTGACCTTAGAAGGAAAGGAAAACCAAACTTGGTCAAGAACCAAAATTTGACAGTTCCAACCATCCAGCTACATCATGGCTTATTTTATCAAAATTATAATCTCTCTAGGAAAGGCATCCTCAGTTTGGCAGCCTTAACAAAAACTACTGTATTTGCTTGAATTGAGTGCATGGCACGTATATATTTCAAAGTGACAAGTCTAGTTCTGCGGCATAAGCTATGAGAACTGCTAGAGATGCCCTTGAAGGAAAGGGTGAAAATACTGTGAGCCAATGACATGAAATCACTACTGGAGACCGCTCCAACAAAAAAGACAAGCTGTTATGGCTTTCCACAAAGCACAAGTTTATATATTGTTATGACAACGTCTCCGTGTGTCAACTTCAGCAAAGGTAAGTGGTTTAAGCACTGTTTCTCGGGTCAAGTGGTTTCTGAAATTTCAGGGGCTTATTTGGTTAAAAAACAAACCAACCCTGCATTAGTAGTTGGGTAGCCCCTCCCCGCACTTTTGCATCCTGGAAGAAGACTTTTTGTCAAGAAAACTGCCCAGTCTCTTGATCTTCCCATTTTAGGTCAGTCTTGGCTTGTCTGACTGTTGGCATCGCCTTCCTGTTTATGCCTGCCTGAAATTAATTCCTTGCAATACAGCTACTTGGTTGAATACAGTTTAAAATCAAGATGAAAGCAAGCATATCACAACATTATCCCTTAACTGAGGAATGCCGGAGGAGCTAAGTTATTTTTGTTTGTTTGTTTGTTTGTTTGAAAATCAGCTCCAAGAGCTGCAATGAACATTAGAGGAATACTGTCAGAAAGACAAGCAGAGAGTTTATGTATCTTTTTAATTCTTATTTAAATGAAATAACTTGGGGGAAAATGCATCGCTGAGAGCTAACAGTTCCCCCTACATTTTGGGTTTATCAGAAGTTCCAAAAATGGAGAGAGGAGACCAATTGACAATCCATTTTCTATCCTCGCTGTGGTAGACAAGAGATTAAACCTGCAGCCTTCTACTCTCTGGATAGTGAACTCAGAGGGTTTTGTGCCCCTAACTTGTGAAGGGGGTTATCCAGGAGACAAAAAGGTGGTGGTTACACCAAAGCTACTCAAGAAAATGCAACAAAGCTTTTTTGTTGTTGTTTTCATTTGTTTATTTATTAAATTTATCTGCCGCCCACCTCACCGATGAAGTGACTCTGGGCATCTTGGTTCCCACCCACCCCTTCTTCATTATGTCAACGTATCCCTTTTACATAAAATAACAGAGATTGAAAATACAATCTCAGAATTAATGGCAGTTTACCATGCTCCTTGAGTTTTGCCATGCTGATTCATATCGGTTGCACTGCAAAGAGCCTTGGGGGATTTTTAGACCCCTTTCAGACAGGCTTCAGGGCAAGATATGGGACAAAACAGCACTTACTGAAATTATGAAAAAAATTAGGCAAGTGGGGGGTAGCATGGCATGTTACATTCTTCATCTTTGTTTTCTTTGATGTCTCAGTAGTTTTCAACACCAACAATAATGATATTCTCTGGACCAGTCAGGGGTGCCGATTCCAGTGGGTCCAGTCCAGGTGTTGGATACCCATAAAACCCTGCGTAGCATGAAGCTAGGTTGAACGTGGGACCTTTTTCTAATAGTTTTTGCCTGGTTCGCTACACTATACAATACACTGGGGATGTTCCAGATCCCATTTGAGCTTGTCAAAGCAGGGGTTTTTTTTCTTCTTGACATGGCCGTGGTTGCCCTTGGATGAAATGACATTATTGTATTATTGATGATGATGACTGGTTTCTAATGCCATGTTCACTGGCCAAAGTTGCAACTTTGAGATGGGCAGATTTATAAATTGATAGAACAAATATTAAGTAAGCTTACAATCATCTCCTGAACTGCAATAGTGGAAATATTGAGGACTGTTTGGTTGAGCCACTGGGGTTAGTGAAGCAGACTTATTGTGTTAAAAATCCATGTAAGCATCTGATTGGCCACACTTAGGAAAAGGGAATGTTTATTAATCTTTTTTCTGACTTAGTAGAACAATGTCTTCTGTCACCTTTTTAAGACTCAAGGGCACTCTCATAAAAAAATGTACACTATTGAAAGGAAATGATTATGTATCACCTAATACTGACCCTGGCCAGAATCCAAGGTACAGCTGGAGATAGAATGAACTCAAATTTACAAAAAGATGCCCTGCTTGATGATGCCAGAGAGCCTAAAGTGTGTTTGTGTATTTAAACGTTATCATATAAAAAATGTTTTCATTTAAGCAAAGTCAATTATGCTACCGGTAGTACAGAAATAATACAAATCCGCTGTATGCTTTTAATGGGCCTTCTTCATTTTGAAGGAAGTCAACCCATAGATCTTCTGAGACAATACTTTACTTCCTAACGGGAAGTAAAGCCTGACTTCTTTTCCTTTAGTTTGTCGCTATCATTTGCTTCGTTGCCAATTTATTGTTGTGAGTCTTCTGTTTATTTTTTAAACAGAATTCACTACAGGGAAAAGGTGGGGAAAGAAAAGAAAAACAAGGTTTTTGAGTAATGGTGTGTGTCTGCAAATAAAGATATTTTGAGTGTCTTTGTTTAAATATGTTTTATGATTATTCATTGAAAACAGAAAACAAAGAAGTAATATTTACCAACATTGTTCCACTATTACATATTTACATAGCCATTGTTTTCTTATGTGAATTTTCTCTGGATGCCTCATCATGAAGTATGCCACTTGCCTCTATTTAATTACATTCTGCAATGACAGGCAGCTTTTAAGAAGTACACTCCCAGTTGTGTGAGGTGGTTGCAACCATTTCTCAGAAAATAGTTCACCCATTTTTATTTTTATTTTTAAAGGCATTACAACCACAGCACACACATACTCCAAAGTTCCATTATGAAACTTTTCTACTGATCTTTTCCAATAAATTATTTCATGAAGTTTAAGAAAAACACATTGGAGTAGTTATGTCTAGAGAGTATACTAACTGAAATAAAAAACTTAAGGTTAATCATAGCTCATGTCCTGTTAATTTCAAAGCAATTTCTAAACATGCATCAATTTTTCATATTTTGCTTCAGATTGAAGAAAATCCCCCAAATTCCATTGGTATCACCCAAATAAACTGTGAAGCAGCTGTATAAAGTTTATTAAACCATGATACAATTTAATCATAGACTTGGCACTGCCTACTTGTGATAGTACCTAACTGATTTGATAGGACCTTGCTGATCTTGTGTAATATTCTCCCCCCCCAAAAAAACAACAACACCAAACAAACCTCAACTCACAATCCTAAGCAGCAACAGTCATGCTTAGTATTTGGATGGGAGATCGCCAAAGAATCCTAAATTTATCCTAGGTAAGAAATTCTAAAAATACTCTGAAATAAGTCAATGACAAGCGACTTGATTCAAAGGTAAATGTGTTTGAGGCTTCACACTGGAAGACTCAGGTGGGTGATTATCTCAATTCTAAACCAGTTGTAGCTAATATAAATTTATAATTAACAGTTTTTTTGCAACAAAATTTTCTGTTGGGGTTCTGCAGGTGTTGGCCCGTATGGATAAACCAGATAGGCATCATAACCAGATGAGCTAATTCTATTTCAATGTAAAGCCACATTGATTCAGAATCTTGCGAATCTGAAACTAGAATTCTTTCCGCCCATCTCCTTTGCAGCCTGAAAAACTGGGGAGGGTCCCTTCTGAGCCTCTTGCCCCACCTGCTATCCAGTTCTGGGCTATGTTGTCTTAAATTTGACTGTTTCCTTACAGTCTCTTTGTGCCCAGTCTCCCAAGGTCATTACAATACTTGACTGCACATGATTCACGGTATGTAAGCTTATTTATTAGACTTAAAACAATTGGATGTTTGGGGTGCTTTTAAATGAGGCTTTCCTGTGATTTTTTTCAAAGTATTTTAGAGGTCAAAACAACACTATTTTCCATGTGTAAATCTTTTGGAGTTTTCTCACTCCTTTGTCTATTTTATTTTTTTACGGGAAAATATATATGTTTAGGAAAAGATAGAATGGCTGCATGTTATTTATCATCAGCACTAGGAGCCTGTATTTGGAAGTGCCTAGATTGCTTACGAATTAAGGGTATTGATTTTTGCTTAGATTGTCATAATTTGTTTAGAATCTCAAATTGCAATTGCAATGGTCAAATTGTTGCTTTGCCATTTTAAACTGTCCCCCATGCATCGCAAAAACTGATTAGTAAACAAGCAAATACTAGAGCATTAGGAGTCTATGTAATCACTAATTCCTTTGGGGCCAACTATAGGAGCCAATAAAATGGGTGGAAACTGTTAAGATGAATATGTAATTAATATCAAAAAGGGCCTTTCCTAAAAGAGAGTTGTGGGATAAATGTGACAGAAAGCTTTTGCCTAGTGTGACATTGCTGGAATAATACACTGCTTTACCAGCCTGCCTACTGCTATAAATCTTCTAGAAAAGTCATTCTCAGTGACCTTACCCAAGCTCTGGAACAACATGTCCAAAAGTAATTGAATAGTATACAGATAATTGCTTCAAAATGTACTTAAACTTAGTAAATAGTTTAAATATCATGTGTTAGATTTAAACCCATCTTCCCTCAGTTGTCTTCCTGAAATTTTCAGTGCAGTAAGGATAGAGATTTCAGTAAAGGAGGACAGCTTGGTTGTTTTCTTGTAAATCTTTCATAGGATCCCTCAAAAAAGGCTTTCTTTTTGCAGAAATTTGACTCTTGTAGTAACTTTTACTATGCCTTTGATTTTTTAAAATGTTATTCTAAATTATTTTGTTGGCTATTTGATTTTATTAGGCATTGCATTTTTACTGACTTTTTTCCCTAAAGGTGTGGGAGACAAACAAAAAATAAGCAGCAGATTTTTACTGGTTTTTGGAAGAAAACTTTAGGCTTTAAGGGTCTTTTAAGGACCCTTAAACTTTAAGGGTCTAGACCTATGATGCTGACTCTCCTAATCAAATCAAATCAATCAATGGCACCTATACAAATGTGGCAAGCGTATGGATGCAAATCCTTTACAAGTACAGTAAATAGCTATATTTGGCTATATTCTACAATCTTTGGAACATATAATCAATAGAATTAAATGAAAATTTTTGTTAGTTTGGTTTTAATTAAGTTTTTATTCATCTGTGAAAATACAATTTTTAAGTAAAACTAATAAAATATAGAAAAGGAAACATGAGCATTAAGTGACTAATTAAAGTCATATAAAGCATTTCACCTTCGTTGACTTCAAGCCAAGTATTATGCATAGATGTAGTGAAAAGGAACAACATATGAATCATTACATTTGTGCAACTTTCAAGCAATGTTTTTAAAACTAATATAGTTAAGATCAAATAGTTACAAAAAGAAAAAAAAAGGTTTGTATTGTTTAAAGAAAGGCTGACACATATCAAAGTAGTGATACATGAAAAATGCAAATAAGTTGTCAAGCAAATGTTCACAGGGAAAATTATATTTTAAAATCTACAAAAGCTCATCAATAAATTATATTAAAATTTAATCATCGCCTTTGAGTATTAAGTAATTCTGCTTCAGGAAAACATGGACATAAACCAGCGGAAGTGAAGGACACTTATATCCCATGAATTTTGATGACATTAAACATACAGAAACCAATATAACAGTGTGCAACGTTTGATAGACTCTGTGCGTGTTTATAAAAGAAGTTCCATAGCTTTAACACACTAGGCAATACCTTATATTTCAAATTTTCACTTTAGGCCTGACCTTTGGACCTTTTCCCTATCGAAGCACACGGGATCCAGCATTAAGACCAAATAGACCATATTGCACATTACTGCACCCAAAAGGATCCTGCAGAGCAACTGATAGCATTTTAGAATTTCTATGACGAGCCATCACTCAATATATCATTTGAAGTGCAGGTCAGAGAGGAATGACTTGTGGTCCGTGGGTTTTGTGAAGACTGTGTTAAAGAATTGCCATTCACGGCTGTGGCCAATGAACATAACAGCTTTTGGAACAGTGGGGCCAAACCATTCATATCAGTTCCGCTTCTCAGGTACATTAGCTTCATCATCACAACTCATTACTAATACTGCAAAAGCTTAAGCCGACACATAGGATGCAGACGGCAGAATTTGTTTTACAATAGGATTGAGTTTTGTAAATCTACTCATCTCTGTCTATATAAATATAGGACAAATGTGTGATTATTATAATACATGGAATTAAGCTGGACATCACAGAAATGACATCAAGGTGAAATACAGGCACTTGACAGGTATAATATGCAAGGCAGAACTTCTATCTGTCACAGTATAAAAAGTTTTGATAAACGGTAAGTAAGAGTACATATTTGACTCTTTTAAGTTGCACTCCTGGATTTGTTTCTATGTCGGATTTCAATGCCAACATACGTTTGCTTCTTTTGTATGGTTATCTTCCATAAACTGTAAACCAAAGAAGTCTTTGCATAAAGACAATGGTATATTCTGGAATTACTTTCAATTAATTTAAAGAAATTAGGATACACACTAGCATAATCAGGCCATAAACCACTTGCAACAGAACATGCATATTTGTAAAGTTTTCTCTCAACTTGAAAGGGGTCGTAACATACTTTTAGTCTCAGTAGTTTGGATACTCTGTTTTAATTTGCCTAAACAAATCTTTTTCTAAATTCTTAGTTCAGCTATAATGCTGCTATAAAATCCCATTCCTCCATAACAATTACATTTAGGCTACAATTTTATAATTTGGTGTTTGAAAAGAAAAAAAAATGTTGTCTATCATTCCTCAACATAGGGCTGATGCCATTACTTGAAATACAACTGTCAGTAGAAAAAAAACAGAAAGCAAAAAAGAGTTTGTTAATAGCCCACTTTCAAGATTCAGTCTGGTTGTGGCGGCCTAGTCCACCACAATTTTACAATCTGCATGCAAGTCACTTGATTACAAGATACTACTTGGCATAAGAGCATCTTGAAGTGCAATAGAGCAGCAAGGAAAAATTCTGTATGCTCGAAGACATAAAACAGTACTGACATGGTGGACGAAGGCTATAAAATCTTGTTGTATGACTGAGAGATATCGTATCTCTGAATTGTAGCCATTATTTTTGTCTGTATAGTATGATAGTTCATTTTTTTATATATAATTTGAAGCTTTTAACTGTGGGGAGGAATTACACCTTGGAAATGTTCTGCATAGTTATAAAACAGTCCTGTAAAAAACCTGATTCTTAAAAAAGAAATTTTGAACATAGATTTTTAGTTTCTATATTGCTAAGCAGGTCATTCTATAAGCAGTGGCATGCATGCTTAATATCAGTTTCAAGTAAGGATTGGTAACTAAGAGGCAAGAAATATGCTACCATCCTCGATTAGGTACTCATGTTGCAGAACCTGAAATAAAAAAATAATCAAAGTTTTCTAAGGATGAGGAAGAAAACAGTAAATTTCTCTAACCAAACATTTCTATAGCAAACTATTATAATTCAAGGCACTTTTAATATTTTCTTCATTTTTGAAATCAGTAGTATTAGTAGTTAGCTGAGCAATGGCTCTTTGGTAGCTTCTCATTTAACTGTAACTGTCTTCTCCAATTCAAAATTACTGGATTCCGTTCACAAGAACATATTATGTGTAAAATAACTTTTAGCAAGTTTTAATCTCTAGTCTTTGAGGGAACTTCATATATGGAGCAGTCAGAAGACTGAAAAAGATGCTTATAATGAAGAATGCAAAAAAGCATTTATCCAATGTGTTTCCTTGTTGATTTGAAGGAAGTTGTTTAAACAAAGTCATTGCATCTCTTCTCTTATGGGGGCACATATGCATACAAAAGTACAGTGTCTTCTATCATGCTAAGCACATACATGGAACCATTTGCAATAAATGTATATATAAAAATATCCTGCTGGAGAAAGAGCCCCCACATTAATGTTAAGAGTACATTTCTTCTGTTCTCTTTGCACTATGAAAAATTATTATTCTTCAGTAATAAATTTAGCAGCAGCTATCAAATAACTTGTGTTAACAGCAAATTAAAATAAACATTTGTAGATAGCCAAGACAGAATGTTTGTCTCCATGAAGATATAAAGGAAGAGCACAACCAATTAAATCTTACATAGCAGCAAAGATAAAGAGGATCATGTGGACAAAGATTGAAAAGCAATTAGTCTATAAAAGGATTGTGCATAAACTGAATAATATTTCTTATAGGCCGGACTTTATGAAAGGCTTGATTTCCTAGTTTTTTAAATAATACAACAGCCTAAATATACCTCACAATATGCAGTGTTATTATCAGCAACGATGGTAATACATACAATGACTCAGCTGAGTAGCAATAGCAACCTGAAAAGTTTCCATATTACTCAAATTTGCTCAGATGAGTTCTTGCTTCTATTTTTGCTACGAAGTGGAGTCAAACTATATGCAAATACTTTTGTAAGGATAGAATTTGTGCTTAGGCTGACATCTGAATTGTGTTTGCGGTATGATTCAGGATGATTGCACTTCTGCTTTAGCTGAGTGATAGTTCAACACCACAATATACAGAGGCATTAGTAATATACGGAAACCGTTTTTCTCCTGTTGCAAACATGCATCTGTGACATGTTTGCAACAGAAGAAAAACATTGGTATTCTTGCTCTTCATGTTTGATTTGGTATTTTAGAAAAATGCAGAATTTTGGCAAGTCAAAATGTCCATCTTAAGAACCATTATAAAGCCGGAACAATGAGGTATCAGCTACAAACTAGCATTTTCACAAAACAGGGAAAGCATTAAAAAAAATTACCTGAAGTTCAAGAAATCTAAATCTTACATTAACGCAATCAGTATTCAACCAGTGTATACAATCATTTCAGTTTTTAAAGAGCAACACAAGATGATAAGACAGTGTGAATGTGGAAATTATAGGCACAAAGTTGGTGTTGAACTTTGTTCAGTGAGGAAATAGTAGGTCTAAGAAACCAATGAGTCAACTATTAAAGAATTTGAATAATGCAGTTCTGTAAAAAGATGCAGTGTTTTGATTTGGTTTAAGTATACATAAATCATCTAACCTAAAACAATATCTAGAACATTCCACATCTTTCGCAGATACATGCAGAACAAAACTTGCACTTTTTCCTATGGACTGGATGGATCCAAGTATTCTGCGGTTGGTGCTAACATTTGTGGAACAGGTTCATAATATTCTAGATGTATTCTAGAAATGCATGCACCCATCCCAGATTCAGACTGCCTATTCTTGCAGAAAAACATGACATACACTGAAGCCAAAATGCTCTACTTTGTCATAACTAACACTTTATATCATTCTAGTTCTTCCCAGTTATCAGTAAGGTTACCTTTGCTTTGTCGCCTAATGCTGACCAACCTTCCGGCTGATTTAATACTCCACCTTGAACTATTCCCTGAGCTTGCCAGGTTTGTGTACTTTGTTGAGCCTTTGGTTTCATCTTCCCAGCCTGACCAAGATGAAGAGTCACTTAGAGTATTTTCTGCATCATTAAGGTGGTCACTGGCAGGAATCTGGGGAGGTTCCCATCCTTCAATCTCATCGGGCTTCCTGGAATGGATGTTCTGTTTTATCACCAAGCTGTCCCAAAATCCGCCTTTCTTTTCTGATTTCAAATCTTCTTTAAGTTTCGTATTTGTTCTGGATAACAATAAATAGTTTTATTGGAAATCATATGAAAAAGGAAGATATTTAATTGTCTAGGTCAGAGTAGATGAACATTGTTTTATCACTGGATGAAAGATGATGATTAGGATGGTTTTTCCAATATCTTCCTC
Source organism: Oxyrhabdium leporinum (assembly GCA_032468155.1). Classification (NCBI taxonomy): domain Eukaryota; kingdom Metazoa; phylum Chordata; class Lepidosauria; order Squamata; family Cyclocoridae; genus Oxyrhabdium; species Oxyrhabdium leporinum. The sequence goes on from JANHFL010005344.1 coordinate 57,503, forward strand.
TTACCGTTAAAGTTTCACTCACTGAATATATTTAGCTCATTTAAGCATTTATTTTTATATTTTAATCGTTTAAAAAATGGCTAAAGGCAAAAAGGGTTAATATGAGATTAACCAGAATAGTAAAAATTAAAAGTAGTTAATTTGAAGCCCTTCAATTTCTATGAATTGGTAGCTCTAGCTGTATTATTGGGAATAGTGCCAGTTTTTCTGCACAAGTCATCTATAACAATCACAGCTCCAATTCAACATAAATCTTTAAATAGAATGTTTTGTTATGAAAAACAGTACAGAATTTAAGTGTATATTGTCTAATTTTTCTGGAATCTTAGTTACTTTTTCCTGATTTATTGCCTTGATTCTAGCTTTAATAATTTGAGGAAACTTACTACAAGGTAGCTTGTTACATTTAGTATCATTTTGCACTCCATTATATACATACCCTTTAGATTTTGGAGATCTACATCCTGTTAATAATTGTTGTTCATCATCTTTATTAAATATGGAGGTTACTTCTTTCCAACCCCGAAAACCTGCACCTTGAACCTAATAATAATATAATAAAAATATGTATAAACAATTCTATAAAATATGGCAACACTGCAGAAAAGGTTTAATGGTTAAAGTATATTTTCTTTTATAAGTTTAATATAATTTGAAATTTCTATTGTATCCTAATTACAACTTGTTTTAAAGCAATTTTAATGCAATAATAAGACATTAATAGTAATAAACCCTTAAATTTTCTAAAAGGTTTCTATGCTAATTTTTTTGGGCTTTACATTTCAAAGAATCTGAGAAAAACATTAGATTCAGATTCAGCCCAATGCTTTTGTTGTCTAAAGTGGAGACTGGCAGTCTGCTACTCGCAAAGATACTACCTGTACACAATATTCACTGACCTCCAAATATAATTTTACAAATTAAAATATATTCTTAAAAAACTTTAAAGTGCCAAATTCTCATGACATTTCTACCGCTTAATTTTTTAAAAATTACTTTATTAGTAATTTATTTATTAAACTGCTTTAATATTTATATGGCCCAAAGAACAATATCAATGCTTTAGTCATTAATCTAAATATTGCATAGTAACTTTGTAAGTTTTTTAATCTATATTGCTCAAGAATTAGATACATTAAATTTGTGCTTTAGAGAAAATTATCTGCTTAGATCTATAAATAAAACAAACAAGTATTATAAATAACCATCTCAGAGTGATTTTAAACCTGGTGTTGCTTACAATAATTTATTCACCCGGATCAAAATCAGAAACTTCTCACTCCCATGTTATGGTACATTTCAGTATCTTTTAAAACTATTGCTATCATATCCGTTGTTTTTATCCTAGGAATCCACTTTGATGCTCAGTTGTTGTGTTTCTACAAGGATGTACCAGAAGTCTTGAACCAGTAGAGGCTTTTGTGTCTGGTTGAAATTGAACCCTAGATTAAGATACAAGTTACTCTCCGTGCAGATGAATCTTAATCTTCTTCAGTAATAAATACTTCTCTTGAAAGAGCAGATTGGAAAGCTCTTGATCTCATAGCTATTCCTAGAGAGCAAGGTACATTATGGCCAGCAGACCTGAGAAGAGGGGGGCGCAGCCGGTACATTATTCTGGGGCCCATGGAGCTCAAAGGGGGCCCATGAAGGGGAAAATTTAAAAAAAATAATTCCAAAACCAAATTTTTAAAATGAAAAACAATATTGGATATATACTTCATACTCTATACTTTGTGTGTATAGCAAAATGAGGGAGGGCAAGGGAGGGCGGAAGCTCCACCTGAGGGTCAGTTCGGGATTCTTGTGAGCCGCCAGAGCTGTTGCCTCTCCCAGCAGAAGGACTAGCGAGGCTCCATGGCTAGACTGGAGAAGTGGCAATCTAAGAAGTCCCGGGTCTGAAGCGACTTCGCTCCCACAGCACAGGCACCTTTCTGTCCCCATACAGCTTGGATCACCAGAGCGCCACAGCAGAAACCAGGCACTCCGAGCCCCCCTCTGAATGACCAGACCTAGCTGCCCCCCCCATGGGGTCTGAGGTGGCACACATGCGCCAGACAGGCAAGCCCCATTGGTTCTGCAGTGGATGCGGATTGGCGACGCTTCCGCAAAAGCAGCAGGAAATCCCACTGGTGAAGCTCGTCCGTGCAAGAGGGCGGGTCCCAGAGAGCCTGGCAGAGCCTTTGGAGCCCCCCAGGAGGGCAAGCAAATGAGCATGACTTTCTTATCTTTTACAGAAGTACCTGTCCTCTTTTTAATATATATGCAAGTATGTTTGAATGTAATTAATAAATTACATTCAATTATGTACAATTATGACATTATTGGTTTATGTGTCCATATGTAGGTGAGGGGAGCCATATTAGTCTTGTTCCAGCATTTAATAATCCTCTCGGTGGCCCTGATGGCTAGCAAGCCCTTTGTCCAGCTTCAGTTGAACAAAGTTGAGCCGCTCCCTGAAACAGAAGGTCCCAGCCATGATGGCTCATGTGTTTATCCCAGTGGTGACTTGTATACTATATTTAACATCATTACCTAAGCTCCTCAGTGCAGTCTACATAAGCCTGCCTTTGTACACAACTTGGAAAGTATGACTGGTGCAAAATATAGCAAACAAATTAGCAAATTACTCATCATGCTCATGTAACACATGCCTTACAATTGTTACATTGGACACTATTAAATTTCTCTGTGCAATTCAAAGTCTTGGATTTAATCCATAAATATTTATATGGCTTAGCATTTACGGACTTACAGCCTCCTCTGTATGGGGATGGCACATCCAATTCATCTGCACAATACATACCTCTCACCAAGATTTTTGCTGATTCTCAGATTTGTGCGTAGGTGGGGAGGGACACAAACAATGGTTTTCAGTTGTGGGCCCCACTTTATAGAATGGGTACCCTCTGGATGTCAGGCCGGCATCCTCACTGCTGGCCTTTCAGAATCCACTGAAGACTTAATTGTCCCAGAATGCATTTGGGGAATGAAAACTATCATTATTCTGTTAATTGGATTGTTGTGAATTGCCCAGAATTGAGTGAAACTCGAGTGCCATACAAGTTTAATAAATTATTAAATAAACATTAAACATGAATAATTATTTGCATTATTGCTTTTTTTGTTCTGATTTTTTGTCTCTGAGAATTATTTTACACTACTGTGTACTGATAAAAGTAATTTGAGATTCAGCAGTATAAAAAATATAAAGAAATAAATGATCCTTGTTCTTGTCTGAAATGTGAAATCAGTTCATCATATCACTAGTCAGAAGTATGCCATTTTATATAAAAGAGTCCAGCTGTGTCTCACTGTGCCTTCTGGAATATAGCAGAGAATCCATTTTTATTTCTTAATCAGTTTTTAAAATCAGATTATAATGGGTTTTGCACAAATTTTGTAAATGTTGAAACACTGTAACTTTATAAAGAGAATTTCAAGGTTGCTGGCTTTCTACACTAAATCTAAATGGTACATTATTTGCCTAGGAAGAAATGTTTAACTGAAAGTGACAAGAGGAATCTCAAGCAAAAGATTAGAGCATGGGATTTAAAAAATTAAAAGAACTTTGAACCATTCCATTCTACTTTGCTCTTCCTCTTTTCTTTGGTCTCCCTTGGTGAAAAAAAAACCTTAGTGCTTATATGACCACTAAATCACACAAACTCCTCACTCTACTATAAAATACTATAATACTGCATATATTAAATATTTGTGTGCCACTGTTTTAGTGATGTTTCTGATTAACAAATATATGTAGCAAAGTAATTTCTCAGCAGAATTAAATCAGTCTTGTCTGGTATCAACTTTTGTTTTAGGAAATGTTCAAAAATTCTATTGCAGGATGTTCTATATATATCAAAGGAAAGTTTTAAATTGGGCCTCTTCCTGGAATGTTAAAACAGTTTCCCTGTAGTTTGTTTATACATTTTGGGAGAGAATAATACATTCTATGACTTAAATGAAATTCCTGTTATTTAAGCGATCACTTTCATAATACCCTTTAAAATATACCATATGAGACAAAATATACCATAATTGTATATCATAATATCTCTAGTTTGTTATAGTAAGTTAATGGTTTTATCAAGGAACTAATAGATTTTTGGTCAGAAAAAATCTAGCATGAAAATATATAGTTTTATATAATGTTTGTTTTTTGTTTATTTTTTTTAAAAAAGCCTTGGCTTACTTTTTGAGAATATTTAAATATTTTAAATTACATAATAAATTATTTAACACTCTTTATTATTACTGCAAATCCTAGCTAAAATAGTGACTTTATTTCATTCTTTTATATATAGAAGGTATGATGCTGTATTATTGGTAGACCTTGCATAAATGATGAACTGATTATATATTGTAATTTAAACTGCACATAATTGCTCTTATATTTCTATCACTATTTATCCATACGCTGTACTGAATAAATTCAATCAGGAAAAAAACTGCTAACAAGTGATCGTAATTTAATGAGCACCACTGATTTTCAAATATAAAAATCTTTAAAGAAAAATATTATATTTCAAGGAAAATAAAAGAAAATTCATTATTTTATGAAATTTATACAGTCTCAGAAGTAAAAAAGTAAAGGTGTGTATTTGTGAGTGAAAAAAACGCCATGGTCATTCAGTTTATTATACTAAAAAGAATAAATAATAAAACAAAGTAAGAATAGGATAGTAATAAATTATATGCAGAAGAATTTTAATTCAAAGTTCATAAACTAATGTTTATTAAGTTATTTATCATTTTAACACGTGATTGCTCAGCAGTTAAAAATGCTGAACTTGTCAATTGGAAAGCTGACAGACCAGGTTCTAGACCCAAGCATTGCATTGGGGGGGGGGGGGGGGC
>JANHFL010005345.1:5462-17864 GCA_032468155.1 Oxyrhabdium leporinum
AAGTTGTGAACCGCCCCGAGTCTTCGGAATGGGGCGGTATATAAATGTAAAAATAAATAAATAAATAAATAAATAAACTGATCAAGGAGAGATTCAATCTAGAAATAAGGAGAAATTTTCTGACAGTGAGAACAATCAGCCAATGGAATAGCTTGCCTTTAGAAGTTGCGAGAGCTTCGTCACTGGAAGCTTTCAAGAAGAGACTGGACTGCCATTTGTCAGAAATGGTATAGGGTCTCCTGCTTGGGTGGGGGGCTGGACTAGAAGTCCTACAAAGTCCCTTCCAACTCTGTTAATCTGTTTAAATATTGACTGATTGGTGAATCTGAATATTATTTAAGTCTAAAGGAATAATGGGTTGAAATCAATAGAATGAATTTTAGCAGGGGAAAAACATACAATTCTGTTTGTGGAAAGAAAAAAGGAAAAGCACGACAAAAGAATGGGAGAAACTTGCTTGGTACTAGTACATGTGAAAAGGATCTGGATGAATATCAGCTAACAGCCTGATGCAGTTGCTAAAATGCTACTTTGTCATGTATCAACAGGAGCAGAGTCAACATTCCAAGGAGTGCATTTTCTACTCTGACTCTCATCTGATACATGTCATCTGATACATATCTGAAACATGCAATATAAAAATGTAACATCAACATACTGAAGGCAGTTCATATAAGGATTGATTAAATAAACTAAGGGTGTTCTGTAAGAGAAATCCTAAGGACAAGAGGACAATTTTATGATGTCATATAGAAGATGGAGTGGGCTTGTTTTCTGTCACCCTAAATAACAGAATCAGAAGCAATAGCCTGAAATTACAGGTAAGTAGATTCAGGTTAGATTTCAGGAAGATACCTACCTAAATGGAATTTACTGTCTTAGGAAGTGGAATGCTCATTTTCACTCAAGATCCTCAAATAGATGCTGAATATCCATCTATTAGAATTCTTTAATAGTTTGTGTGCTAGGAGTTGGACAATTTAACTTCTGAAATCCCTTCCAACTGTAGGAATGTATATTTCTATAAAGAGTAGACAGAAAACCCCCCAATATCCCCTACTAGCATAGGCTGACCAAATCTAAGATAATCCTCCCCATTTAAGTTAAATTTATTTAAGACAGTAACAGGTATCTTTCAATTTCTGATGAGATGATAAATCAGTTTGTTAAAACTCTGTTCACAACTATACGGAAAACAGACACAAAGTTTGGAGATTATAGAGTACTTGGATAAAATACAGTTTATAAAATTATTTACAGACCACCAAAGAAATACTTAACAAGCTAATTACAGGACACAGAACAAAGGACGCAATCTGAAGAATAAATCCCCAGGATCAGAATGATTTTTTGCACTATAAAAATTCATTTTTTTGACAAAACATTAACTTAGAACATGAATGGAATGCAGTAATGTGACGTGAGTGGCACAAAGCCCTTAGGTCTCTGATTTATAAGAAGGGATCCAACCCATCCAGTATTTTATGGGCTCCATTAGATGTAGACCATAAGCTTTTCACAGCTATTTTACAATAAAGTTAAATAGTCTTTCAAACGGCATAATTCATTCTAATCACCAGACATCTTGAAGAAATAGGAGAAATAATATCAAATATATATGTCAGTATCACCAATAATGTCAACTAGAGAAATAAGAATGTAGCAACATTTTTTTCTTGATATAAAAAAAGCTTTCAGCAATTTGGAATAACTCTTCATATTCACAATCTTGAAAAAGATGAACTGCAATTCAATTTTTTTCTCGTGGACTCGAAGAATTTATAAACCAAGTCAACTAACTGTAAATACATATATACCTCAAAAATATGCTATTATGAAAAGGACAAGATAAAATGGTCTTCCTAACCTTATTCTGTTTTTACTGACCTGAGCCACTAGTAAAAAGATATAAAAAGAGTAAATTTTCAGGAATTAAACGGGCAAATCAAGAACATAAATTAAAATGCATATGGTGTTGGTGATTACTTAGTTACTTAACTAAAGAGTCCTTAGGGGGGGAAAAAGGAACATAAACACAGTATCAGGATATCAAATTAATAAAGAATAAGACATAGATGATTACATGGAACCGAACTGAAGGGGGAAAAACAGCATTTGAAAAAAACAATAGGGTTTAATATCAGTACTAAACTGATCAAGTAGTTGGGAATTTATATAGCTAGAAACAGTAAAATTTTATTGAAAAATAATTATTTGCAGATCTGGAAAAATAATGATTGATATTTTAAAATAAAAAAGCTAAGCTTATTTTGGCTACGAATATTGGCAATAAAAATTATGTTTTTAAGAAATGATCTCAACAATTTAAGACAGTATATTTGAATGAATGACAAATGAATAACTTCATTTAAGTAAATAACAGACTATCAAATATAGAATTCTACATGCTACATGCTACAAAGGAATATACCAGCTGCACCAAATGTTAACTTCTATTATTATTTGATTGTCTGACCAAAATTAAAAATTGGATTATATCCTCATATAGTTGAATTACTTCTTTGGAAAGAGGACTTTCAGAAACCCTGCTCAAATATCTCTGATCTGATAACTATAAAGTTAAATTACAAATAAGATTACTAAAAGTAGGGAGAAATATATATATACATATATAAAAGCATAGGCCTTTTTTGAAGCTCCTCTTGCTTCAAAATTAAGTTAAAGATTTACTTTCATGAATATGCTAAAAATTATTAGTGGAGAGATAATATAATATGCTGCAAAATTTAACCTTCAATAAAACAAAGATGAAATCTTTTGACAGCCTCTCTTCAGAATAATCAGAAATACCTCAGTGGTTTCAGTATTCAAATAAGTAATAGAGTTTCTTTTTAACTACACAAACAAGTGATTTTATAGAATTTGAAATGCTTATACTATGAAAGTCAGAACATCTGCTTCAATTTATAAATGTTACTGAAATATGATTCAGTAACAGAAATTGAACAAGTTAAAGACTATATGATTCAATGGATGCAGAATTTAAACAGAACAATTGATATGCAACAATGGGAATATCAATGGAAAGTATGTTTTAGGTTTACTGTGATCATTATACCTAGAGGAAATTGCTGTTTTTTCAGTAGCATACTATCAAGCAATGATTTGTCAAAACAGATAATATATATTTAAAAACTGCAGGTAATTTAATGAAGAGCTGTGGTGGCACAGTGGTTAGAATGTAGTATTGCAAGCTAACTCTGCCAACTGCCAGAAGTTCAATCTTGACCAGCTCAAGGTTGATTCAGCCTTCCATGGTCAGTAAAATGAGGACCCAGATTTTGGGGGGCAATATGCAGACTCTGTAAACAGCTTAGTGGACTGTAAAGCACTGTTAAGCAATGTATATAAATCTAAGTGCTATTGCTAATCAGCTTAAATCATTCTTCCATATCTACTGGAAGCTCACAATTTTATAAGACATTTTTTTCTTCCATTCAAGTGTGTCCAATTGTTGGAGGCTGCCCCAACAAGTCCCTGCAGTATTCTTTGCAAGGTTTTTCAGAAGTGACTTGCCACTGCTTCCTTCCTAGGGCTGAGAGAAAGGGACTGGCCCAAGGTCACTCAGCTGGCTTCATGCCTAAACTGGGACTAGAACTCAGTTTCCCAGTTTCTGGCCAATGTCTTAACTGTTACACCAAAGTGCCTCTCTCATTCATTTTATTATATTTTATACATTTCATATTTTGAAATATTTAATATATTTTCCTTTTCTTGTCTTTGTATTTTTCTGTTTTCACTCTTCAAATATCTTTTAAAACTAATACATTTAAATTATTTGGAAAAAGGCTTTCCTGTTAAACAAATACAATAATTTTTAAAACAATCATGATTTATGGTTATTTTACCTTTAAATTTAATATCCAAACCACTGAATTCTAGTTCAACTCCTTGAAGTGCTTCCCCAAGAGTTTCATGGTAGTGATCAATGCTTTTTTTCGATCCACCACAAAAAGGGAGAGAGAAGTATTTGTAAGTTTCCTGACGATTGTGATATGGTCCTACAGTATTCATCCATAAAACAACTTCTTCTTTATCTTGGTACTGAAAAGAAACCATATTTTTAAAAAAAGTATTATCAATAGGCACATTGTTTAGAATGGAACAAATTTTCATTGAGAAATATAAGAAAATGCTTTAAAATATTGACAGGCAACTCCTGGTTTGCATGCCATTCCTAGAAATTATACCATTAAAAAGAGCAATGTGATTAACACCTGCATTTTGACAGGGAAAGCAAAAACTGGGACCGCCAACTCAGTTGCTAAGTGCCACAGTCACTAAGTTGAAAATCATATGACCACAACTGTGCTTAGGATTTTATATGAGTTTTCCTTTTTCCCCATTTTCCCACTCTGGAATGCTGTTCCTCTCCAATCTTTTCTGCTCTGAGGGTGGAAGGAAAAAATGGGTCAGGTGCAAGAGAGACTGCCCACTTGTTTAGCAATCTCTCTGGTCTGTAAGAGGGGAGAGAAAAAAATGGGTCAGGTACAGGATACTGAGTACTGAATATAATGGGAAACACATGACTAGAAGGAAAGAAAGTTGTGAAGGTCATAAATGTGCACCTTGCAGTGCAGTTTTATTTTTTTCAAGACTGTCATAACTTTGAATGGTTGTTGCATGAGGTAATTGGTAAGGAGATCTATCTGTATCTCTCCCTCTATTTAGGTTTAACAGTCTCCTTAAAGTTTAAGTTATATCTGTGTCCCATACTACCATTCTAGCTTTAGCGATCCAAAGTAATACATCAAAAAAAAATAGTGACTTCATGAATGAAACATTATTTTTTCTTGTATTCAATTTCTACTTGTTGCATAATTAGTTGGCCAAGACTAAAATTAGCCGGCTGTCTGCACAATGTATCCACAAAGCATCCAGCTAGATGGCAGCATCCAGCTGATCTTGGCTATTCTCAAAAAATTACATAGGCCTGGACTTGATTAGTACTAATAAGACCAGGAAATCCCTATGCTATAGACTAAGATAGGAAAGCTAAATAATTAGCTCAGAAGATAATGCCAGTTTTTCTATTGCTGAAGAGAAAATTTTGTGGACGTGATCTTAATTTACCTTTTCATTTATAAAGCACTATGTCTAGATTCACATTTAACACTATTAAGAAAATCACACAAGGGAGTTAGCATGATGTGTGTATCCAGTCAAATTGTTACTATTAATGGTGGACATAGATATAACCTGATGTCCTGGAACAGCAATTCCCAAAATTCAAAGCTAGCAACTTGGAAAAAAATAAATCTTCTTTTCACTTTTTGACAAATTGAAGTGTAGAACTATTTCCAATGCTATTATTTTAACAATAGCATATAGCTTGCAGTCACATATAATATTCAATGTAAATAGCAGGGCTACATGCAGCCTTCTAAAGCTTCTTTCTGTAGGCACTAAAGTCACTTGGACAACTTTTGCTGAAAACTGCTAATAATTTCTGATATTCTGAGATGGAAAATACTGAAAATCTATGTTGTAAGCCCTTCATGCATTTATTGACTTCAAGTCAGTTTTTGATTTCTAGTGACTGCCTGGACTAATCCCAGTTTTCTTGGCAAGACTTTTTCAGAAGTGGTTTGCCACTGCCACCTTCCTAGGGCTGAGACAAAATAACTAGCCCAGGGCTACCGATCTGGCTTTGTGCCTAATTTGGAAATAGAATTCATAGTCTCCTGGGTTCTAGCCAAATGATTTAATATTATTAAAAGAAAATAATGGCCATTTTAGAGTGGTCTGGAAAACTATTCATATAGCCAAGATATAATCCCCAAAACAAAGACATAGAATATCAGCATCTATTGCTACTGGGCTACCCAAACAGGCCATTTTATAACATTATTTTGCTGTCTTGTTTAGATCTGAAACTGTTAAGTATTGTACAGGATAGCAATTTCATTATATGTTACTGAAAAAAAAGCAATATGCTTTACTGAGCAGAAAACATGGAAACTGAATCCAGAATTCCAATCTTTTGGATTTCTAGAAATAGAAAATAGAAAACACATAACTGGACTTTTAATACTACACATCAAATATATACTTGTGCCTACTTTTTTTAAAAAATGGCCCAAACTTCACAGCATTTCAATAAGGTTAGTTGAGACATCAGTCATTACAAAAACTTCCAATTTTACATGTTTGATCATCAGAACCATTTTAATACCAGACAAAGGTCTGGTGTTAGTACATGCATGTACATACATAGTACATAGTACTAGAGGTACTATGACTCACGGACATTGCAACCATCATAAATACATGCTGGTGGCCAAGCATCTGAATTTTGATCACATGATCATGGAGATGCTGTGATGGTTGTGAGGACCAGCTGAAAGTCACTTTTCTCAATGCCATTGTAACTTTGAATAGGTGCTGAACAAATGGTAGTAAGTTGATGACTACCTGTACACATTTTCAAGAACATTTTACAATCAAATCTAGCAGCACACCTCTGCACAGGTTTTCATGTAATTTCCATGGGCAGCTACTTCTTTTCTCATTTTTTTTCCTCAATATTGCAATGATCTTCCATCATTTCAATGTTTTGATCATTTGTTGTAACAGCTTTATCCTTTTCTTCCTGCTTGCACAATGCCCTTGCATTCATTCCCTTGGTTTTTATATACTACTTACATGTATCTTGCTTGACATTTCTCCATCTCAACAGTTTAATGCTTTCACTCTGACATTTTCAGTCTCTAAGCATTCTAAGACTGCCCTCTATCCTATCATCCATATCAGACATCCTGGTACAGTAATCTTGAATTTCTTACATTCTCCTTTGCTTCACATATGCAAATATGCTGCAAGGCATGTTGCTTTTCCCTGTGCAATATTGGGGGGTAATGTTCTCTTTTCAGCCAGCCCTCTAATTCCTCTAATTCAGTTTTTCCACTTCTATTACAACTTTTAATTCATATCTTGATACTGCTAATTCCTCAACTGGGTTTCTATTGCCTTTTTCAAGGAACTCCTTTTTTACCTTTAGAAACTAAATACCATCTATTTTCTGCTATATTGGGTATACATGCTTGTCACATTTGCCTAGGTCACTCTTTATCACATCTCTCCTTCCTTCTCCAATTCTCCAAATCTCAAGGACACCTTATAAGTGCAACCGTAAGTCCAATGTCTAAGAATGTTCTAACATTATTTGCCCAATATTCTGGTTTTCATGTTCCTTTCTTTTCTGCCTTCATATCTATAATGACAGTTTCTCAAAGTTTTTTATTAATACTTGGTGTGTAGGGCAGAAATATTGCAACCACTAACTTTCAAGGGAATAGCCATTAAGAAATTATACTATGTATTCACTGTCTTAGTGTTAGCACTGGATGACTTTTGAGCGGCATTACAAGGGCAAGTATATGATGACATAATGCAAACCTAGCCACGATGTAAAAGCATTGTGGGCAGAAGTGGGTAAAACATAGATTTCATGCAGTTCCTTGAATGCCCCTTTTTCTGCTGCCTTCTGGAGCATCCTTGGATTGCCCCACTAAAAATCTTTGGGAAATCCTTGAAATCAGTGATGCAGATTTTCATAGTTTGCCAGCAGAAAATGGAGGGATAAGTTTTCAGATGATGTTTAATATGTCTAAAGCAGTGACTCAATTTCAAAATAACTCTTTAAAATTTCATCTATTTATACCTTATACTTCCAATATCCATTGCCCAACATGATTTTCCCCCTTTTAAAAAAGTAAAGCCTTACCACTGGTTTATGGCTTAGTGTTATGTTTGAATCCATCAATAATTTAAGGACAGAATGTTTTCTGAAGTGACACTAAACATGATCACATTATGCATTATGCTCAGAATCAGTATTATTCATCACTATTATCCATTTGACAAGCTTCTACTGCTTTCAACAAAGTTTGTAAGTGCTACTTTTAAAAGCTATTTTTCTAACTATGTTTGGTTTATACCAACTATATTATTTGGTTTTAAAGTGCTTGGATTTCATATTCTACAATACTTGTCTTTTCTTTTAAGTGGTTTCTATCTTAATTTGTCTTTCTAAGAACAGCTTGTATAGAAGGCTTTAGGGGAAAAAAGGCAAACAGAGAAGTGTTCCCCCCCCCACCCCCCAGGTTAAATACTGCAATTTCTTGAGATTTTAAATAAGATGTATGCTTTGCTATTTTTTTCAACTTTCCATCTTTTCATCATTTCCCACTTGGGGGAGGAGGATTTGGCCCTTTGCTATTTTTGGATCTTATCCAGCAGCTACCATATATTACAACTATAGCTCATACATACAATTACAGCAATCTGACTATACAGTTGTATACACAGTTGCAATCTGACTATACAGTTGTATACACTGCACAAACAAAGCAAATCAGTCATGTCATTTTTTTACAAATTATCCTGATCAACTGAGTAAGATGTAATCGCTGCATTCTCATAATGCACAAGCAAACTGTATCTTTGTTAAGCATAACCAGTCACTGTCCAAAGCTACACAAACACATCCAGAGCCCACTGTTTAAGTATCAGATTTAACCTGATTCGATTAGAGACAAAAGAAATACTTTCTTTGGTATTACAGAAGGTAAAAAAACTTGAGCCACGCTGCTGTCTCTCAGAATTAACTATTGGAATTTATTCTGAATTGTAGCGTTATGGTTTATATCTGCCTGCTTTGGGGAAGATTAATTCCAATTTACTTTCTTTAAAGCACGGTGATTCTTTATAATTAATAGGTACGATTCTGTTTTTTAAGTTCTAACAATCTGATGTCACCATCAACAGATAAGAAATGGTGAAAAAACCACAGTGTTGTTTGAACAAAGGCTGCCGTTCTTGATAGCCTTATTCGAGCTTCGTTCTCTGGAACTAAGACATACCCTTTACAGGAGAACTATATTCGGCCAGGCCGCTCGCGATCACCTCCCCACCACCCCTCCAGCGGAAAGAGACCACTTCCTCACTGAGACCTCGGCTCTCAATGATCTGCGGAACAGCTTCTCCTCTCACGCGTGCTGGTCCCGTCCCGCGCGGATCGATTGGGTCGATCCGTGCTGGCTCTGGCCTCTGCAACGCAGTGCAAAGACGCACACGCACCCGGGCAGGGGAGCCGCCGCCGAAGGATGAGGGAAGGTGAGAAGGAGAAAGAGCAGGCCCGTCTGTCCCCGTGGCCTCGGCTGCGCCGCCCCCTCACCGTGTGGTCATGTTCGTCGGCCCGGCTCTGCAAAACCAACAAGGCCACCACGCACCACAGGAACCCGGCCGGCGCCATCCCCGTCGCCGTCGCCTCCGCCAACGAGGAAAGGAGCCGCCGCTTCCGCCGTCCCCGCCACGTCATCCAAGAGCACGCCGGAACAGACGCCACTTACGGCGACCGACAGCACCCAGAAGTCGCAGAACTCGAAGGCGGAGTCTGGTGGGGGCGGGGCCGTAGTCCGCGCCGCGCTGTTGTCGGAGGTTCGGCGAGAAGCTGCGCTCCTGCTGTCGCTCGGTGATGGACGACTGCGCCTTCTGGAAACCAAGGCGAGCCGAGCCGAGCCGCCAAGCTTTCTATTTCCTAAAGGGTGTCGTGTAAACTCTTCCACCTTCGTTGTGGCGGACCCGGGCGCTCGTCTCTCCATACGCAAACCCTCGGTTTCTGGACGGCATCCAGCAGCTGTAGAAGTAGAAGGGAGAAGAGCACAGCCGAAAGAGATACCCCAGGCCATTTGCAGTTGTGTCAATAAATAGGGAATACTGGCATTTAGTTTCTGTGTGGAATCCACAAGCAGGAGTTAGAAAGCAGCTCATGAACGAACTCAGAGAAACACGACTTAAAAGTTTGCCAAAATTGTTTAAATATAAACGTATAACTAAGTAGCATGAATAAATATGGGGGCAATTCCAGACTGCTGAACCTGGATTATTCATGCACAAGTTCAAGTATCACCAACAGTTTCAAGGCTCCTGTAGCGTAGGATCTGCAAGTTGGAAGGACCTTAGAGATTATCTGCTTGAACACTACTCTGAAAGATCCAATCTTGGTAACTCAAACAATTTTGGACCAACTCAGCATGCTGGCTGGAGAATTCTGAGACTTGAAGGTTACGCATCTTAAAAGGTGCTGTGGTTGAGAAACATTGTGTTAGAGCACCTCCAGCTCTGACAAATGGCCAACATTTGAAAAACACCATTGAAAGGGAGCCCAATTTTTGCAGCAGCAGCTATTCCACTAGTTGAGGGAATTCTTCCTGTCCAACCTAAGCTGCCATTTTAAGCTATTGTTTCTGATCTCTATGGCAATAAAGAGTAAATCTATCTGACAATACTTCAGTAATTTGAACTGTTAAATGTCACCTCAGTTCCTTCTTTCCAATAATTCATTTTTTATATACAATGAAAATAGAAGTGAGACAAAAAAGCTACTACATATACAAGTAGTCCTTGACTTACAACCATTTGTTTAGTGAGTTCAAAATTACGGCATTGAAATGGACTTATGACCATTTTTCATACTTACGACTGTTGCATATGGTCATATGATCAAAATTCAGACACTTAGCAATTAGCACATATGATGGTTGCAGTGTCCCAGTGTCATGTGATCACTTTTTGCGAACTTCTGACAAGCAAAGTCAGTGGGGAAGCCAGATTCATTTAACAACCATGTTACTAATTTAATGATACTAATTTAACAAATGCCATGATTCACTTGACAACTGTGCCAAGAAAGGTCATAAAATGGGGCAAAACTCATAACAACTGTCTTGATTAGCAATGGAAATTTTGGGTTCAATTGTAAATAGAGGACTACCTGTATTAGTTTTAAAAAAGCATACTGAAAAAAGAAAAAATATCACCTTTATTAAAATTATCAGCTTTATTATTGCCTTCATTTGAAAAAAAACACTGTCAGGCCTGTTCAAAACCCAAGAAAGAAAACCCCAACTCCATTGAAATAGAGAAGAGGTACTTTTACCGAGGTTGAAATGATAGCAGCGAAAGCAAGGCAAGATCTGGTTCAAAAGGCGAGGAAGTTACAGGTTGAAAATTTCCCCAAATCCCTCTCCCCAGGGTCTCAGGCTGAATCTCCAATCCACATCTCACATAATGTCATGTGAAGCTCATCTTCAGGTATTTTTCCCATCCTGAGTTCTAGGACAGTTGGCCTTGATTGGGTGCAAACAACTCCACTCAGCAATGATAATTCTTGAGAGCAAATCTCCCTTTTAATTCACATGGGCCTTCACCACACCAGCTCACTTCCCAAACTCAAATGCCATGCCCCTGCTCCTCACTACTATGGCAGCCAATAGCAAACATGCATCAAAGGAAAATCCCATGCTGGAGATCAGGGTTACATTCAGCCCTCCTGCAGTAGAGGCATTAGCCCTAAGAAAAAAAACATAAGACAAAGAAGACAGGATAGAAGCAATCTACAATAATGGAGAGTAAAAGTGCATTAAGGTTTGTCAGGATATTTAGTGTGAAACAATTGAAGGTGTCTGGGGGCCCAGACAGCCTGAGCATTCACCCATTCAGATTGTGAGGGAGGGAAGTGTTTCCAGGCCACCAAATATTGTACTTTTCCCCTGTTTCCTGGAATCCAGGATTTCCTTGACTTTGAAGTCTTGTTGCCCTTCGATGAGGAGAGGAACTGGGAGGGCAGTTTGGGCTGGTCGAAGCGGAGATACATGCTCAGGCTTTAATAAGCTAACATGAAACAGAGTGGATCCGCTTAAGGGTTTTGGGTAGCACTAACTGTACCGTGACCTAACTGATGATTCTAAGTGGGGAAAGGGCCTACATACATACCAGTTTCTTAAATTTCTGGGTGGTTTGTAAGTACTTTGTAGATAGGAAGACCCTGTCCCCTACTTGGAACTCTTTCAGTTTAGCTCTTTTCTTGTCAGCCTGTTTCTTATAGGCTTGATGTGCCTCATCTAGTGCCTTACAGGCAGTGATGGGATTCAGCCAGTTCTGGCCAGTTCAGGTGAACCAGTAGGAAAGATTCTGGCTGGCCCCACCCCTTCCAGGAGTTCCCCCCACACCTTGTTTTGGCTCCCAGGGGGCTGCAGGGAGGCTTACTAGGCTGCAGGACTGCAGGACTGGGAGCCATGCTGATGAGCTGGGAGGCGGCAATAGACTACCAGCCCCGATCAACTGGGAGATTAATCAGTCAAAAAAGGAAACCTGGAAAGCAGGTTAGGGAGAGAATAGTGGTTGCTCTGGAATGGGGTGGAAGTGAGGATTTTACATTATCATTATTTTGGAATGGGGTGGAAGTGAGGGTTTTGCATTATCTTTGCTCTGGGGTGGGGTGGAAGTGAGGCTTTTGCACTATGATTGCTTATAAGTAAGTAAGAACCAGTAAAAGAGGAATGGAAAAATCCCTCTCTGTAGATCAGCGTTTTTCAG